>MU628250.1:0-154278 GCA_025688815.1 Aspergillus carlsbadensis
CGGTGATACGGCCACCTCACGAGAAACAAGGCGGCGGGGATGTAGTTAGATACCAGGTGGGTATCCTGCGTGTCTAAGACAGTGTCACTAGGGGCGCTTGTTTCCTGACAAGGGGAGGGAAGGGAGGCGAAGCGAGAAGACCTGCGGCCCTCCCACGCGCGCGTGGTGATCAGTGAACCCTTGCTGAGCACGCAGAACGCCAAACCAGCCAGTGCCCATTTCGAAACCAGATGGCATGCTGGTCCGGAGCAGTGCCTTATCTGCTAGGCCGGCCGTCGGGGAACCCACCATGCCCTGCACCACGCTCGGCGGGCCCGGCCAACCAGACTCGACACTGGGCATGACGACCCGGGCCCAACCTACGGCCTACCTAGGCACTACCTTGCGCCCGGGCGCCTGTAATGCAGCGTCCCAGCAAACACACCACCGGGGTAACCGGAGGCGAGACGCCTTGACCAAGCAGATCGCCGGCACCCAAGATTTAGGCCGACAATGACAATACTTGCCGCTGGGGACGAGGGGGGAATGTAACTAGGGGCATGCTTACAAGAAGGCGAATCAGTAGGGATTTCATCGAGGAGAGGACTGAGCTGACATGCACGGTCATGGTGATCAAGATAAGCAGAACTGCCGGCCTGCGTGCCTGCCGCCTGGATCGTAGTCTGCGTATGTTTGGGACCATCGCCGACCACAGGGGTGCGCACAGTGCAAGAAGGGGACATGTGCTGCGTGTAACAAAGATAGGGTATTTCCAGGGTGCATGGGTAGGTAGCCTGACCGGCATCAACACGTCAAAGACCTGAACCTAAAGTGCTGGCCGTATTGCTTCAAGCTTGCCGTGGACGAGACGACCCAGGCGATCCGCCACGAAGGAAGGGATCGTAGCGGAAGGAACAGCGTGGCTTGGTTCGAGAGCCAATTTCCACAGCTTCCGCGCCAATCGCTGCGAGTAGCCAGCTTCGGTATCGAAGCGCCTCGGCTGTCTTACCTTAGGCCCTCAGCGACCAGCAGCCACTTCTTCACGGATGTCTTGCAACACGAATTGGTGCAACCTTGGCAAAAGACTTTGCCCGTATCCGATCTGCTGTGGCGGAGTGGTTTCCAACCGACTCTAGCAACCCGAGGCCGCACCAAATCAATGCAGGCTTCATTGTTTATCAAGTCTTGTATAAGACATCCAAATTGTCTTGCATAAATTGCCTTGCATACGCTCAGCAGTCTGAGGAACATAACCAAGCTAGCCCCTGCAAGCACGTCGCCTGTGAGGATCAGCCGAGACTGAAACACAGCTAATGATACGCGCGCCTGTCTCCGTGATCGTGTTGGTGGCAGGGATCGGTGACAGGGATCCCTGTGGCCAATCCGCTCAGCCCCGTCCTTTTAGCCGAGGCATCTCCATCGCTACTGATTCCAATACCAGAGGCGGGAGCCTAGAAGCTTATGTACCCAGGGTACGTCGAGATTAGTGTGGTTAGCTGGTCGGCCATGCCATACGTACAGACCCGCCCTTGCAAGCTAGCCAACGAGCGAGGAGGCAGCTGCATGCATCGCATTCCTAATGATTATATTGAGAGCTGCAAACTGGTGCGATGGCGGCCGGGAGAGCATTTCCAACCATCAGATTGCAACCCTGGTCTTGTCACCTCATGCTACAGCCCCTGCACCCTTGCTAGTCGTCAGCGTCAACACCGTATTCAACCTAAAAACTGCCACCCCGGTCAGCCCTCGTCATTTTGGCCCCCAATCTCTCCCCTCGCGACGAAACGTTCATTTCAGAAGGAAGCAAATTCTGCAGCACCGAAGCCAGAGCTGAGGATACCATGCGTAGAAGAATCTTCTTGCGCTGTTGGACGCCCCCGGGACCCGAGTTCTGATATAGACCAACGTATTCGGCCGGTATCCGTTACTATCCTGACTTTTTAGACCCTCGCTTCTCTGTTCAGCCGCAAGTTTATGTTGCCGACGAGCCCACGTCCCGATGTCGCTGCACTGCCTACAACCAGACGTTGCCTCCCGATCCCCGCAACCCTTGAGCCCATTTTACCTTCCTCCTCCTTGTGTTACTTTTACTCTCTGATCTCTCGGTCATATTAATTGGCCTGAATGTCTACGTGGTATAATGCAACGAGACACCGCACTCAAAGCTCGAAACCTATGGGCAGAAGAAGAGGACCGCATACTGCGCAGAGAGGTTATCAAGCAAGGTACAAAATCCCGCAGCGAGACTGTTTCCTCTCGTCCCTGTCATTAAACGCGACAGGCTGGCTTATAAGCCAGGAGCAAGCACGAGGGCTGGCTGGCTGACACCGTGGCGGATGACTGCGCTCTAGGATCCCCAGACGTGAAACTGGGAAAGCCCCGAGACTGGCGAGCCATCGCGGAGAAATTGCCGGGGAGAAGTAATAAAGGTGCCGTGCCGTATTTCTTCACCTTTGTCCCTTCTTCGGTCTCTTTTTTGCTGAATTTGATGGTGTGTTCTAACGAGGCGGGCTTGAAGACTGTAGGAAGCGATGGTTCAAGCTGGACAGTAAGATTAACAAGGGTCCCTGGAGCCAAGAGGAGAACAAGCGCCTCCACGAGGCCGTGGAAAAGTACACCACTGTGTCAGCCTCCCTTCCCCTACTGCCCTGTTCCGTCTGCAGCCTTTCAAGAAGAAATCTCCCATGCTAAACCATCGTTCGAGGGACAGATGGACCGAAGTCGCGCAGGTCGTGGGCACACGCCAGCCAGATCGTGAGTTGATCAGACCCCCTAACGGATATGTATCCGGCTCCAGGGCCTGTGAGCTCACTGGACCAAGAATGCGCCAAGCGCTGGCAACACTTCCTCGACCCGGGCCTGAACCGCAGTGGATGGACGCCGGAGGAGGACGAGATCTTGGCCGCAGAGGTTGAGAAGCGAGGTCGGAATTGGAAACAGATTGTCGATGAGGTTCTACCGCGGAGGTCGGCAAATGATGCGAAGAATAGGTGCGTTCCGCTTTACTTGATGTCCTGCTGAGTCGATTGCTTCATTTGATGGGTTGTGCGCATCTGCTAATACTCTCACCACCTCCTCCACTAGGTTCACCATCTTACAGAGGATGAGACAAACCACGAACACAGCTGGGTCTTCCTCCGCTCGGCAACGTCGTCCCACAACAAGCAGACGAACACCAGCCTCTCCGGAAGAGTCCTCGATATCGCCGTCGCCCCAGCCCGAGACCATCCCCGGGTTCTACGGCCTGACTCCCGAGTCAATGGGTGGAAACAACCCGCCCATCTCTTATTCTCCGCAAAGTGGCGATGCAGCCCACAGGACACCCATCAGCAACTTGCAATTAGCGCACGGTCCCGATCTGGACCTTGCGAACACATTGTTCTTTCAAAGCACGCAACCCGGAATCGGCGATGAGCAGCAAACATACCTGGGCGGGGATAGTGGGAGCACTCCAGATATACTCGGGGGAGAGATGGATGCAGATCAGGCCGCGACTTCGCTGGAGTCCTGGGTAGACTACGTGATGGGGACGGGCTTGCTGTCGGAAACTGAGGGCTCAACCCCGTCAACAGGGCGCTTTGATACAGCCGCCAGCAGGCAGATCTCGGCGACAGCGAGGAATGAAGGAGATGGAGCGGGGGACCTGATGCAGCTTGACTCCATAGCTACCATCCCCACAGCCACATCCACTGCCAACACCATCACCCCACCGACCACTACTACAACTGACCCCCGACTCCCCCCGGCGGCCTCCACCTCGCTGCTCCACCCCTCAAATCTCCATTGGAACTGGGATGAAATGCCCGCCCTCAACGACACACCGGCAGGGCCGCCGCCGGTTCAGAGTCGGGAGACGGAAACAGAGGCGGAGGCGATCCGGAAAAACCGGACAATGATCCTGCAGCAGATGCAGCCGGGGCAGATCTCCCGCGTAATGGATTTCCTGCTCTCGTGGAACACGCCTATTGACGTGAAGATTGTTAATCCGGACTGATTGGATGGCTGCCTCGGGAAGCTCCAAAGTCTGGGTATTAAGGGCAGGCGGGCATGTCTATATAGGATGTATAATGTACACGTATACGTTTATAGGGCAGTTTACATTATGATGATTAGAGGATGGGGCGTTTATGGGCATCACTCAGGGCAGACATATGACGAAACTTACCATCAGATAAAAGGCAATAAATCTATATAGATTGTCATGGGCGCGCACGGAGTGGCCAGGTAACAAGGATCTACCAAGCAAATCACTCTCTGCTCGTCGCTGTTTTTATTGGAGTACCACCAGATCTCCAATAACTAATATGTACTCCAGATTATAGTCACCCTAAGGGCTACCTACGCAGCCAGCTATTGGTGCCAGCTGCCCGTACGCACTGTGCGACAGATGGGGGGGGGGGGCATCACCCTTGGCCTGTTTCCAACAATTGCTCTCCGCGCTGACTATTGACCGCACTGCGCTGGTGGAGGATAATCGAAGTACACGAGATGGTCCTGGCTCAGTTGAGATCCCCAATTCGACTGAAACGTGTAGCTACATCAGATCTCCCCCATAGTATTAACGACCGTCTTTATTTTCGACTGTAGATACACCTCCCTCCCGTGGCCGGACCGTCTACGCCCACCACCCACCCCCGAGGCGCCTGGATACGGCTTCGCATTCATTATCCCCCTACATCGTCTGTCCTCCCTCCTCACTTGCGTTCAACCACGAGGTAGCTTCTGACCCCCCGGAACAAGCCGCTGGAAGACGCGGGTCGGGTCGTAAGTCTTTGCGACCTTCTTCAATCTCGCGACATTCTTCTTCCCGTACGAGGCGATGGCCTCTTGGCCGGCCCCGGAGTAGGTGAGCATGCTGTTTGGGGAGAAGGGCGGTCAGCCAGTTTCCTTTCGTTGACCTCTCCTCTTGACAGATAGGGGAAGGAGGGGAGGGGTCTCATTCGTACATATACGGATGGTAAACGCCTCGTCTCTTCGCAAGGGCAACTAGTTCTTCCATTAGGGCGTTATGTTCGCGCCTCAGACGGGGCAGATCGGAGAGGTTGTTGAAGTTTAGGAGCATTAGGATGACTGGAAGAACGGATGATTAGTGAGACGCTTTTGCTCATGTGCTAGCCGATTGGGAATTGAAAGAGTAGATCAAGGCTAGATAGATAGATAGATGGATAGATGCTTACCAACGATAGATTTTCCCTTGTTGTTGACGTCCAGCCCCAGCGCATTTCCGCCATTAGCAACGCCCTGCGCGACCTGGTGCGGCGTAATCGGCATCGGGACATGGACTCCCACGAGGCCCGGCACGTCACGATGAGCGCGCAGCCATCGGTGATGGATCTGCCATGCCTCCTTGAGGAACCTGCGGTCGGCGTAGACGCTGAAGAGACGTTGATCGACGCTAGAACAAACTCAGTCAGACAATCAGCCAGCGACAATCGATCGAGAGCGCAGTCAGCAGAAAGGGCAAAGTCAAGAACAACTCACGCAAGATCGTAAAAGATACCACTGCCCTGCTCACGGGCGAGACTCCCATACGTCCGCTTCGACAGTGTAGTGTTTGAATACGGCACATCGAGCCAGGGCTGCAGGATCGGCGGCAGCTCGTCGACTGGAGCATTGTACACGACGAGACTCGTCGCACCCGCGCTGTCCGTGGCGCCGATATAGTCGTACGACGGCATTGCATGGGTCAGAACATCATCAACAGCCTGGTGCGTGTGATAGTCGTAGAATAGATCGGCCACTTCATCAAACGAGGACTCGGGATGGATGATGTTACCACCGTAGACGGTGCCCTCGTAGGGGAATGTCTTGAAATGGAAGTGCGTGACGATGCCAAAGTTGTTGTTGCCGCCCTTCAGAGCCCACCAGAGGTCCGGGTGGCTGTCCCTGTTGGCATTCACGACCGTCCCGTTTGCGAGGACGACCTCGTAGTTGAGCGTGTTGTCGATGGTCAGGCCCTCGCGGTTCGACAGGAAGGAGAACCCAGCGCCGAGCGCGAGGCCCAAGCCGACATCCTCGTACCGGCCGACAATTGGGACCAGCTTGTGCGGATCCAGCGCGTTGTACACTGCGCCCAGGCGGTTCCCGGCACCAACGCGGACAGAGCTCTCTTCGTGGTTGATCTCAATTGCATTCAGTTGATTTGTTCCAATCAGGATTCCGCCGTCGATGTTTGCTGCACCGGGGATGGGGCTATGCCCGCCACCTCTGATTGCCCATTTGCAGTTGAGGCGCGTGAAGAGCTGGACTGCGCGGGCGACCTTTTCGGTCGTGTCTGGGAGAAAGACGCAAGACGGGCTTAGGTCCTCTGTAGAAGCTAACCACTGTCAGCTCGCTCTGTATCCATCTGGGTGAGATCCTCTTACACCAATAGTTGTGATACTCGGTTGTGTATACTTGCTCGTTGGGGAGGAAAGTGTCCTCGGGGAGGAGCGCGTTCAGGGCCCGACACTGTCAGTGCCACACGGACCTCGATCAGCGACTGTTTACTTTAACCATTGAATAGATTGGCAGGGCGGTGCCTGACTTACACAGCTCTGCGGACGTCCAGTCGTGGACGCGCTGGTCAATGATGCGAGGGTGCTCGCCAGAGCGGCTGCCAGACCAGTTGCTGCCCACATTGCTCTGAGCCAGGTTGTTTCGACGCGATGGCTTGCCTGTATTCTCGCCAAACCTGGGAGGGCCCTCGTTTGATTTATGCCACTACGCCACCGTCGAGGTAGCAGAGCAAGCCACTGCAGTGCGAAGATGATTCACTCGGACCCGCGTTGCGCAATAAAGACGGTGGATCCCCGGGCATGGAACCGCTCGCTTTGGAATACTCAAGTCGTACCTGCAGATTCCAATCGCGGGCCATGCAGCTCATCCTAGCCTCGTTGGCCTCGTATTCCCGGACTATGGCCTCGTGGAGTGGTCAGTCAAGGGGACCCGCGTAGAGAGGTATGGGTCGATTACTCGTGAGTCGCACGGGGGCGGTTTTCGCCGTCTAACGTACCTGGCAATGCGCAGCACTCACAGCGTACCAACTAATTGTCACGCCTCTATTTTTGCCACCAGCTGAGGAAGCCTGCTGTTTTACAGACACCATAGGCGGTGTCCCAGCTGTTTGTGCCAGAACCAGATAGAATAGAAATCTCGTCATCGGTACAGCTCTTCTGTACTGACATCAGCTAATGCGAACCCTACCGCTAATAGAGCCATAACTCTCTTCCTCCGCCAAACGACATCCCAAAGTCCAATCACCCCTCATCCTATCGTGTCCTATTGCGCTATAAATAGATACGTACTCCCCTCCTGCAGGGAGAGTGTCTGATTGGTCTTGGCATGCAGGCTGCGCGTGGCACGTTCCTGGTATCTCCACGTTCCTGACTGATTTGATAAGAAAGAGGGTAATTGTATTGTACTACATGGGCGCATGTCAGCTTTGATATCATGCATTAGGGTACAGAGACATTTATCAAATCCATGGCTCCCTTGGATGGTGTTGCTTGGTGCGATGCCCCTACCCCACTGCTTGCTTACATATGGTTCAAAGGGCTCTGCGGAAGTCCAAAGGGTCTTCTATCCAGCTTAAGCTTGAAGTAAGGGCAGAGGCCGTCGCACTCGGTTGCTCTCGATCACTACTCTCGTGATATGGATGTAACAGTCTGTATGGCCTGGGGTTCCTAGTCCACTTATATAAAGCAATTGTCTGCATCCAGTATTGGAAATGCTTCCCAGGAAACGTAAGGAAAAGGGCGATCTTCCTCTGAAAGCACGTAAACAGATCATATAGAAGTACTCAAGTATTATTGCAATGGACATGATTCCAAACTCTGTTAAAGATATATATCGGAGACCCTTGAAACGTACGTAACCGTCGCGTGTTATGTCGCCACTACTGAACAAGCTACACCTCTCGTGAACTAGATTGATAATAGATGGGTACCAAACTATACAGGAACTGGGAAGACATATCAAATCTTGAATATGACGATATTCTCTTTCCCAGAGGTTATCGTCGGGTATCCACGCGAGGTATTCAGTTTCAAATTTGGTCAAGGACATGGTACAAATCAAGACATTTCATCCTACCATGGACTCAGGTTGCCTCATGCTCTCTTAATATCTCATGATTAAGCTCTCCCTATGGTTGCGGTCTGTTTGTGTGTGTGGGTAACAAATCAGTCCTTGCCAAACAACCCTTAGCACCATCATTATTGCGCAGCCGATTCAGGATCCATGATGAAGGTCAATCCCACCTCGGGGTTATTTCATGACAGTCTTTAGATACTGTCGGCTCTCGTGAGTAGTAGTTGCCGTGTATTTGTACTGGGTAGGAATTGCTGGTGTAAGGCTACCAATACATGGCGAGCATTTTAATGTGAACATGCCTTCAAGATAAGCTTGGGGAGGTCTGTGAATGAATTAGGCGCTTCCGTCGTCAGAGATACTCCTGTACCATACAAAGCCCCATTGAGTCAGGTGATACCCTATACTATTAGATGCAGGACTCGATGCTGCTTGAAATAACCAATGGAAGTAGATATCTACTGAATAACAATGGCATTGAGCAGGCTCCCAGGAATATCCTAAACATCTCCATTTTTAAAAAGAGGGATACTACTAAGTACTAGCTTGAGATACACAACTTAATGCATAGCTAGACTAGATATATCACTTCCGTAGGGTCGACTGGATAAGTATCAAGTCTCCAATCAAAAGCTCAAGCACAAACACCAAATCATACCCGACACGTCTTCCCACAATGCACAGGACTAACTGCATACAAAGCACAAGATTGCCTCCAATGGATCTAACAGATACTCCCTGGCCGAGGAGGCATACAAGCCCCAATAGAATAAATCGTCCCAACGCGCTTCCCATCGTCGCCATGGACATCACCAATCGCCACACACCCATTCGGCGACTCATTCTTCGCAACCTCGATTTCGATCAACCGCTGCCGGTATTGCGCCTGGTCTACAGGCGCCTATAGCAGTTCTGTCTTGGTCCCCATTTACAGGAGGGTGAGGCATGCGGTGTGACAAGATGTTTCCTATATCCTAGAGATGTTTTGGGTAATAAAGGGCAGAAGAAAGGGCAGCAGAATAGGCATCAAACAAGTTAAAAAGATTCTCCAAAAACATACAACAGTAGAAAGTATGACTTTGCTCACCAGGCCTACTGGAATTTGACGCCGCCCTACTTCAGCCTTGAAGCGCGCCTTGGCTGAACTTTACCCAGGTCACTAATTCTTACAGTGCTAAAATATATAGTAGCGCAGATAACCATCTTACAGGGGCGAAAAATTCTTAACATCCTCCTTTCTATCCTTCTCCCTCTTCTTACCTAAATTACTACTTTGACTTTCTTAATAATTCCATCGCTATAATACGGGGAGACAAGTTTTATAAAAAGGTTATCCTTGCTAAGCATAATAGTTTAAACATCCAGCAACCTATGCTCCCTAAAATAGAGCAGGAATATAAAGACATCCTATAAGGTCACGGGGCCTTGTAGTTGTATGCAAGCCAGTGTGATAGAGATAATAGCTTAAAAGGAAGGATTAAAGTTATTTATGCATGTGTCTCTATAGATTTAAAGATTAATGCCAAGGTGTGGAATATTCACACCTTATAAGGGAGTTAATTATTTATATAGTCTTAGTTAGTTATAGGCTGCCTAAGGCTTATATAAGTAATATATAGTTTCTAGTGCCTTATAGCTACCCCCCCTTCTTAAGGTCTTTGTCCCTAAAGACTTAAAGTTTTATAAAGCTTATCCTTAGTATAGAACTATTAAAAACCTTTTATAATAGTAAAAACCCTATAAAAAAAGGTTATAAAAAAAGGTATTCTTTTATTTTATAAGGCCTAGGTAGGGTAAGATTTTTTTAGCTTTTTAAAAGAGCTCCACATGTTACTTAAAAGGATAAATATACCCTTCTTTTATCTATTCTCCATGCCCTTAAGCATGTTGGTAAGCAGGCGCGTGATACAGGCATATTAGTAAATTAATTACTAAAAATAGCCTATAAACCCCAGGAACACCTAGATATTATAAAAGGATATTAGTAATAGCTAATTACTAATTATCTAAATATATTCTAGGTTAATATGGATTCTATTACATCCTATAATAAAGCCTAAAAAGTGTACCTTAGTTTAATAAAAACTATACTTAGATAATTTTGCATAGAGATTTATCTATAAGAGGCATGATAAGACTTTATTAACATGCTATTTATATTCCTTTTTAGTTTAAAAGTAAATTAGGATGTTATTAAGGTATATAATATAGTATTTATTAAGGATTCCCTTTATTATTTTATTAATATAGGCCTAAAAAGTTGCAGGAGTATTATAAAGGCTAAATAGTATACCCATATATTTATAATAGCTATATTATATATAGAACACTATCTTCCACTTGTCTCCCCTTTAAATCTAGATATAATAATATACATCTTGTAGGTCTAGCTTAGTAAAGAATTTTATATTAACTAAGTGGTCTATTATTTTATTAATACATGGCAAAGGATATTAATTTTTAGATGTAATTATATTTAAGCCCCTATAATCTATATAGAGCTATAGAGATCTATTAGGCTTCTAAATAAAGAGTATAGGGGCTCTAGTAGGACTAGTTAATTAATATATCTAGTTATAAGTAAGTATTTTATTAAGATACTCACGCAAGACCTTTAACTTATATTATGATAGGCTATAAAGTAGGCTATATAGTAGGCTCTTGCTAGACTCTAGTAGGATCTTATAGAACATCTTATTATCTAGTAAGGTAGCTACCTTACCTTTAGAGAATACTTGCTCCTAGTGCTAATATTAAATTAAGAGCTCTGGCGTGCTAATCTTAGACTTTAGTTAGTATATTACTATTATTATAAGCATGTTATACATGTGCTTAGTAAAATACTTAAGTTTTTTAATAGTAATTTTTAGAATCCCCTATTAATATTACTAGGTGCTGGCTAAGATAACTATATTAGGGTCTGCTTGGCCTAGCTATTATTATCCTAAAATAGCCTAATAGTTATTATTAGAAAGGTTAATAATATAATATTTTATATTAAAGGATTAGGTTTTATTCTCCTAATTAAAGATTTTAAATATTACCTTAAGGCTATTATAGTAAGCCACTAGGGACCTATTAGTATAGTAAACATGTACCAGGGGCTGTATCTAGTTGTCTATTATAAAAATCTATTATTATAAAAGGTGTTAAAAGGAAATAAAATTATTATCTACCCTAGTATTAAGCAGCACCTTAATAGGGTGTTTTACCCTATTAATAAGTAAATTAATAGTTCCAAGAACTAGGAAGGTGCTAGGATCCTCTAATTTATATAGGATTATAAGCTTTAAGGTAAATAACCCCTATTCCTCCTAGGACATAGCTTTTATAGGGGGGTTACTTTAGGGTTAAGAAGTGCTTAACATCCCTAACTAGAAGCTATAAGGCTATAATAAGTTTTTTGCCTTTAGGCACTTACTAGTAAAGTAACTAACCTTATTATAATTAAAGTAATATTTCTCCTTCCTCTACTTATTACTTAGCTAATTATAATATTTATAGAAGTCTTTATTTCCCTTTTAGGTCTTAGTTATACTTAGGTTTAGTAATTCCTTTTACCTAGGATAATAAGTAGCCTTAGGTTTATTATTACCCTCTTGCTTGTATTTATTTAACCTAGTATTATATTAGGAGCTAGTTAGAACTATAATGGTCTCTATATATAGTGGCTAGCGCCTAGAGTAGATTTTTTTATAATTAAGGATGGATTAGTAGCATGTAGCTACCTTAATTATATTAGTAATTAAAGAGAACTTATTAGATATTCTTATAAGTTCCTTTTATAGGTTATTATAAAGTATTTTAATAAAGAGCTAGATATAAAATATAGGTTTCTTAAGAAATTCCTAAATTTTAAGATATTATATACCCTAGTTATGCACCTATTAGCTTCCCTACTACTTATTTAGTATATAAAAAGTAGCCTATTATATTTAGTCTACTTTAGGATTAGCCTAGGTTTTAAGGTATTATTTAAGCTCTTCCTAGGTTAGCTCTAGGTTAGTAGGATTATAGTAGTTTATATAAGTATACTAAGCAAGCTTGATTTTATAATTATACTAGCTAATATTATAAAGCACCTAAGACTCTTTTATATTATATTTTTATAAGTAATAAGCATGCTAATCCTTAGTATTAGTAGTTTATATATACCATTTACTAAGGTTTTTACTATAATAGATAGGAATCTCTTCTAGTTTTAGCCTGTGGTTAGGCTAGTTAATATGCTTGCTAAGCATTTAAAGGTTATTAGTAAGCTACTAGGAAATCTAGCTTAGTAAGGCATTTCCTAATAGGGGTAACATAGTCCCCTATTAGTTATAAAATAGTAGTAAGATCCTTCTCCCAGGTATAGGAGTTTAATTAGAGCTACTATTATTAGGATTAGATCCTCCTCTAGGGGCTCCTGCCACTCTAGCCTATTACTTAGGCGCAAGGGATCCTAGAGGGGTGCCACAGGCGGGCTGCTTGCCCTATATAATAGTAGATGGTTCTAGGAGGACCTCCATGGGCTCTAGTAAAGGGGGGTTCTCCCCTGCCTGTGCTGGCTAGGAGTCAGGAATAACTATCTGGGACCAAGGGTCCTCTAGTGGGGGGCCGCTAGTTAGGATGGCCTGGGAACTAGAATAAGTACTAACCATCCTGGCAGTTGCTAGGTTGGGAAGCAATTTAAACTATAAGTGCTAAGGTTAGATTAATATTGGATAGTAGTTAGTTATCACTTAGAGCTAGGTCCTAGTAAGTAATAAGATATTGTAATTTAATAATTATATAAAATAAAAAAAAGAAGCTATATTTATTTAGATTTAAAAATAAATTACTAAGGACTAGGAAGCTTAATAATTCCTAAAGGCCTTATATCTATAGTAGTGCTAAGGGGTTGGGTTATTAAGGCAAGTAGTTATTAGTTGCTTAGTAACTAAATAGGTCTAACTTGGTTCCTGGTTAGAGGAACCTAATGCCACTTGGTGCCTGAGGCCATAACTAGGTTTGGGAACCAAGCGGCTCTGCCTTGGTTCCTTCACGGAGATGCCTGAGGCTCCCACTATGACATATAAGTTAGTTTATTAGCTTATAAATAAAGTTATAGTGCTTAGTTTTATATAAAATACTTAAGGTTTATAAGGTTACTAAGTAGTTATTATAAAAGGCCTATAAAGTTATCCTAGGTTTTTATAAGTTTAGCCTTTTACTATTAGGCTTAAAGTTTAGCCTTATAATAGGCTATTATAACCTATACCTTCTCCTCCTTAGTATATTTATTTATATATACAAGGGTTTTAATTTAAAGGATAAATTCTTAGTACTTTATATAGGTTATAGTTATATATTACTAGTCTTTAAGAATAAAGCTAGTAATTAGTTACTTTAAAGCTAGCATATAGTTTATATCTAATAGTATATAAGTATACTTATATCCTATACTAAAAAGTCCTACAAGCTCCTTTATTAGTTACTTTTTTTTATAAAAAAGTATAATTTCTTACTTAAGGTTTATAACTAGGCTTTTAAGTAGTTATAAATAAGAGGTTATAAGAGCTTTAGGTAGTTTCTTACTAATAGTTAAAAGGGTTTATAAGGTTAGTGCCTGTCCCTATAAGTTACTAAGTTAGGCAAGTTACTTAGGATAAATTATTTTATTCTTATAATTAGTTTTATAAGCTTACTAATTTACTTTACTAGTTATAACATAGTCTAGTAAACATCTTCTAAAAGCTATTACCCCTAATAAATAGGTTTATAAAGTAATAAGTATTAAAGTTATAAGGTTATAGGGCCTTATAATTATATATAAGCTAGTATAATAAAGATAATAGCTTAAAAGAAAGGATTAAAGTTATTTATATATCTATCTTTATAAATTTAAAGATTAATGCTAAGGTATGGAATATTTACACCTTATAAGGGAGTGTCAGAGAGCCGCGCTAAGACACGGGATGCTGTCAGCCAATGGATCTACCCAGTAAGTTGCCGGCGACGTGATATCACGTCAACAGTATGGAACAAGGATGATCTACATGACATAGCAATATGGTAGTATTAATATATGCCAAGAGTTGCACGACAATCACAACATAGACAACATAGTAAAAAGGATATGTTTAATATATTTATTAATAAAGCAGACATAGCAAAAGCAGTATATTAGCTATATTAGGAAATAGTATTTAGGAACACTTATTCACGCATGTAATTAGTTTAGTTATTGTCTGTTATTTACTAGATAAACTACACCCTACCTTTTAGACTTAGTTACCTTCTTTAACCTTAAGAAGCTGTTAAGGATCTACTTTGTCAGGATAGATCAGCCTGTTAACTAGGTAAGGATACCTAATGCTGTAAGGAATAGGAGGGGTTAGAATTAATTTTAAGACTAAACCTTAATCCTCCTAGCTAGGAGTCTTAAGCTTCCTAAGTATATGTAGTTAGGGTAGGTGCTTTTATAAATATAACCTTGTTATAACTCTACTATTCTATAAGTAAAAGGGTAATATTCTCCTAGTATATAGTACCTAAGGCCCGCCTTAACTTCTAACTAGTAAAACTATAATAACTATGCCTTGTCTTATTATACTAACTACCCTTAGTTAAAGTAAGTCTTCTTGTAAAGTCCTTATATAAGCATGGTCTAATAGAATAGTAACCTTTAGTAAGGTTTATATTCTATTTCTTTATTTTACTTATTATTAGGGGGGGGGTCCTTTATTACTATAATAGTAGTTTAAAGATGCGTGTATTTTAGTAATATAGCCTTAAGTAAGATGTTTTCTTCTATATTTACCTTTTAATTTTTTAGCTCTTTATTAATTCTTCCTTTACTCTCCCTTAACTTTATTTTGCCTGCTAAATTAAAGGTCTTCTATTTTAAAATAATACCACTATGTACCTATACTACTACTATAACTATGTTAAAGCCTAAGCTTGTTTAGTACCTTTATTACTTTTATACTAGTATTAAGAACTTTAATCCTATGGATTATATTTCCTTTAAAATTAACTACTATCTTAATATAAAAAGATTAATACTTTATTAGTAGTATTCTACTAGGAATATATTATACTTAAGTATATATTTCTCTAAGGTTCTTAGCTTGCTTAAGGCTAATCTAGATAAACTATAATAGGAATACTTAGTAATACTACTAATCTTTTTATAATTCTTAAATAGTACACTAGGTTCTAGGATAAAGGTAATAATAGTATAGATATCTAGGCTAACATGATTATCCCTGGCATTAATAATATAGTAAAGACCTTGTATTAGGCTTTTAATAATATTAAGACCACCTACTATAAAGCTTTTAGTTTAATAGGTAATAAGAAGGACTAGGTGGTAGGTATTCTTAATAGTTATAATTAGTAAATATTATACTAATATTCTAGTTTTATTTCTTAGCCTAAGAAAGCTAAGTATAAATTATTTTATATAGCTTATTACTATAAGCTAGCCTATATCTTGCCTCCTGCTTATAGTGCCCTGGTGGATAACTAGTAATACTATTACTTATAGAAGCTACTCCACTTAATTCCTAGTAATAAGGGCTATATAGCTTAGTTAGTAGCTTTCTATGCCTTTTATAATAAAGTAGAAGTGGAGATTACCTATTTTTATAGTAATAGGGTAGTGCCTAATAGTACTAAGATATTAGATATATTTAAGGAGTTATTCCCTATTATTCTTAATAAGCTTTAGCTTCACGTGGTATTTTCCTTAGCATTATAATAGTGGTTTAGTGCTGGTTCTTAGGTAGTCTTTTTAAAAATAGACTTGTTTACCTTTTTAAATTACTTAATAAGTTTAGGTATATTAACTATATTCTTAGTAGATACCTATTAATTATATTCTAGTAGCCAGCCTTTCTATTTAACTAGGTAGTATAGCTTGCCTTTATAAAGTTTCCTGTCTTTAACCTTCTTAACTTCTTATTCCTTGTTATTATCTAGCTTAGGTATTAGTAATTTATCCTTAGTACTACCATACTAGGGCTCTAGTAGAGAGACATAGAAGATATTATAAAGTTGGCTATATTAATTTAGTAGGCTAAGTTAGTATGCCTGTATTCCCATATGGTCTAGTATTTAAAATAGTTTAATAAAGTTAGGTGCTAACTTTCTATTTAACCCCTTAAGCTTAATATATTTAGTTAATAGCCTAATAAGGTCCTTCCTTTTAAAGCTTTAGGGCTTATAATAGTTATTATACTATTTTACTTGCTTTTTTACCATGCTTTTCTAATAATTCTTTAGCTTTTTTTATAGTAATTAGAGTTTTCCTATATAGTCTTTTACTATTAGGACCTTCTCCTTTATAGAATTATCCTTAATTCTTGTATAAAAGTTAGGAGTTTATCTATATAATGCTTAAAAGGCTAACATGCCTATTATTATACTTTACATATTATTATAGGCATATTAAGTAGTTAGGAGGAGTTTAGGCCATGTTTATTACTTTATATTAATAAAGTATTAGAGGTATTATTCTAGTGTTTAATTTATCCTTTCTATTTAGCTATTAGTTTATAGGTAATATACTATTAAAAGTCTATACTTAATATAGCTTTAGTAGTAGAGTTCTAACCAAAATTTACTAGTAAATAGTAAACCTTTATTAGATACTATTCCCTTAGGGGGTTTATAGCATAATTTAAATTTTATATAAAATAGTTTAGCTAGTTCTAGTATATTTATTATTAAGGATACTAGTAGGAATATAAACCACTTTATAAATTAATTAATAATAACTAGTATACTATTAACTAATTACTCTTTAAATATAACTTTAGGTAGCCTAGTAATAAAGTCTATTAATAATTCTATAAAGGGTTAATTTAGGATAGGTAGAGGTTCTAGTTTGCTATATACTTTATATCTAGGTATTATAGTACCCTGGCAAACTATATATTCCTATATATATTTAGTAATATTTTATTATATATTCTCCTAATAGAATTTCTATTTTATAAGTTCTTTTATTTAATTCTAGCTAAAATATCCTGCTAAGGGATTATTATAATAAAGGCTTATTATTTTTTACCTTAACCTTGCACTTAGTAGAATATATAAGTAATTTTTAAAGTATAGTATTCCTTAGGTACCTATACTCTAGTACTTTAGTCCCTTTAAACCTTATATTAGGGCTTATTTTTATTACCCTATTTCTAGGTCCTTATCTTATAGATAGTAAATTAGACTTTATAAGTCTAGATTAGCTTTATTTTAGTAGATATCTTTACTATAGCAAGCTTCTTATATAATATAGTAGGATATAGCTTAATTAAAGCTTAACATATCCTATACAGCCTAGTTAGCTGATTCTATACTAGCCTCTCCTAGGCTTAATGCTATGCAGGTATTAGGCTTAGAGTATTTTTATAAAGGTGTCTACCCATGCCTGGACTAGTTAAGCTTAAAATAATAGTTTTATAAAGGCCTTTTATTAAGCTCTAACTTAGTCTTTTTAACTAATAAGTTTTTAACTTTTAAAGACTTTATAGTGGCTATTCACATATAAATTAATACTATAACCTTAGGTGCTCCTGGTGGTTTACAAGAATTGTTTTATCTTTATAATAGTCTATCTGCTGGATTAGACTTACCTGCTTAATATTTAATAATAAAGTTAAAAGGGGTTAAGAATAGACACTAGTAGGCTTGTCTACTATTTATCCTTAGCTATTTTATAAAGGATTATAGGTTTATATAATCTAATAAGATAGTAATTTAGTTAAGGCTCCCTTTAAGATAGTGCCTCTAGTGTTTAAATAACTAAATAATAGTAAATAGCTCTTAATTAGGCATATTATAGTTAAGCTCTGGTCCAGAGAACTTTTTGACTAGAAGGCTATAGGATAATATTATTTATTACTATCTAGCTATGTTATAATTCCTGCTATCCCTTCTTTAAAGGTGTTAGTCTCGATTTGGATGGGTTTCTAAGGATTAAAGTATTATAATAAAGGAGCTAACTAGAAAGTAGTAATAAGTTAATAAAAGGCAAGCTTTTTTATAAAAGAGAATTTTAGGGTTCCTACTTTTTTATTATTTTTACTTCCCTTTAAAAGACTAGTAAGGGGTAAAGTAATTTAGGAATAGTTATATATAAATTAATAATAAAAGTTATAAAATCTAAGAAAAACTTAAATATTATAAAAGCTTTAAGGTTCCTTTTATAAAATAATATTATTTACTTGGTGTAAATCTATAGAAATCCTATCTTTGCTAATTATATAGCCTAAGAATTTTATATGGTCTTAGTAAAAGGTGCATTTACTTGGCTTAGTATATAAGTTATCTTTATAAAGGTGTTCTAGTACTTAATAGATATGGGAGGTATAGGTTCTCTAATCTTATAAGAAAATAAGGATGTTATTAAGGTAAATAATATAGAAATAATTAAGGATATTATATAATATAGTATGGATGTAGCTCTAAAACATGGCTGGTATATTAGTAAGTCTAAAGGGTATAACTATATATTTAAAATATCTATATTAAGTCTAGAATATAGTCTTCCATTAATCTTCTTGTGGACGTGAATATGGTAATAGGCATCTTATAAATCTGGCTTAGTAAAATAGTAGGATCCTAATAATTAATTAAGAATCTCTAAAATTAGAGGGAGAGGGTACTAATTTTTTACTATAACCTTGTTTAATCCCTAATAGTTAATATATAGCTATAGACTTTTATCTTTCTTTAGTATAAAAAGGATAGGAGCTTTAGCAGGACTAGTTAAGGGTTATATATAGCTATAGGTAATATTCTTATTAATATATTTTTATAAAGTAGTAAGTTTACTTTAGGAAAGTAGGTAAATAGGACCCTATAGTGCTAATATACCACTAACTAATATAATAGTATAATTACTAGCTTGTAAGGGTGGAATAGCTTTAGTATTATTACTAAAGAAAACATCCTTAAATATAAGGAGTTTAGGGGGTATTCCTTTATAGTTCTTAGTTAGTTCTTTTTTAAGTTTATTAAATAGCTAGACTTCCTTAGGCATTTTTATAATTATAAAAATATAAGCTTTATTTTAATAGGCTTTTATAAACTTATATCTTAAGAGGATTTCTAGCCTTAGGGCCTTAAACCACCACTAGTATCTATTAGGTAAAAGATAGATATTATAGGTATATAGAGTAGTTATTAAAAGCAGGATAGGGCTTCCCTTAAGGGAAGGATCTTATTAGATAGCTATATAGGGGTGTTTAAAGCACCTAGTTATGCCTTAAAAATTTATAAAAGTAAGAGGTACTCTCTATACTCTATAAGTTAGTATTTATAGTTAATTAATAGTATTAAGAATTAGGGTAGTAGCCTTAGCTTATTAGAGCTTAAAGTATTAGATAAATTAATAGCTTATAATATTAACCTTAGTGCAAGTATTAAGGTTTATATAAGTATTAATATGGTTCTAGATCTTAATTAGTATATAAAAGTAAGAGCTTGTCTCTACTTAACTATAAGTTAAAGTTAAAGACTCTACTTTAACCTATTAGTGTTTCCTAATAAATTAGTATTAGAATCTATTTTAACTTGTTAGATCTTAGCCTTTAAATAGTAATTAGTAAGGTGATCCTTGCTATTATATTTATAGTATTATAAGAGTCTTCCTTGCTTATTAGTAGGGTTTCTATATTTATTTAAAATCTCTCTTTTATTTTAATTAGAACTAGAGTATAGGCATTTATAAGGTACTATTAGTCTAGAGTTAAATCTCTATTTTTAGGTTTGGCCTAATAAATTCTAGTAATAGGTAGTAATAGTAACCATTTTATTATAAGACTTTGGGATTTAAATTATATGTTTATGGATGTATTATTGGAGCTCTAGTAGTAGCTTAGCAAAAAAGGTTAAAGCCTAACTTTCCTTAGTAGCTTGAGGGAAATGTTACTCTAATATATTTAAATATACAGGAAATTTATAGGGATCTTGATTAGGTTGTTAATATGCCTGTTCTAATTAAGCTATTATATCTAATTAGAGTGTAGCCAAATTTTGAATAAGAGAGATAGTCTATTCTTTAAAATATGGCCATGTTTTAATATCCTTATAGTACTTATTTAGCTCCTTTTTATTAATATATTAGTTCCATCTCTGCCAGTAAATATTATCCATATAAGAAATAGCAGCTAGGACCTTCTGGCTATTAGACTAATATTTCTAGGTAGCGCCTTTAAAGGTTCTCCTTAAATTGGTAAGCTATTTATCTTGTTATTGTAAAGTAAATATAAAAGTAAAATTAGGAATATTCTTAATTTTAATTTCTATTTTTTATTCTAGTAGGGAGATGGGACTATAATAAGAAGAGGACTAGGGAAATTTACTATATAGTATGCAAGATTCTTATTATAGTTAAATAATCTTCTGCTAGATTAACTTATAATCCTTCTAGTATTTAGCTTCCTCCTATAGCTTTAGAAGATCTTTAGTTAAAAGTATAAAAGTATAGGATGCAGGGGATAATAATATAGATAAAGGTTTGCCATCTCCCTAGATAGTTTTTAATAGTAATTTATTATGTTAAGGCATGGTAATCCTTAGGTAGTTAAAGAAGAAGGTTTAGAATTATTAAGGATCTACTTTGTTAGGATAGATTAGCCTATTAACTAGGTAAAGATACCTAATGCTATAAGGAATAGGAGGGGTTAGAATTAATTTTAAGACTAAACCTTAATCCTCCTAGCTAGGAGTCTTAAGCTTCCTAAGTACATGTAGTTAGGGTAGGTGCTTTTATAAATATAACCTTGTTATAACTCTACTATTCTACAAGTGGAAGGGTGACATCCTCCTAGTGTATAGTGCCTGAGGCCCGCCTTGACTTCCAACCGGCGAAACTATAACAGAAGCCCTTTCTTCTTACTTTAATATAAGAATATCCTTACAACTGCTAGTCCTAAGACAGAATAATAGGCGTGATCTAACAATAATAGACCCTTATTTTAAAAGAGAAGAGTACAACATTTACTACTAACATGGGTAATAACAAGGGAAAGGTTGCTTAATAAGCATCTGCCTTAAAGAAAAACCTTATACTAGTTAAACAACTTACTAATACTAACAAGATTAAGCAGCTTAAGGAAGCTATTAATTATCTACTTGCAAAAACACATTAGCTTAAGATATTTAAGGGAATTAAGGCTAACAAAGTGGAAGTATTTAAAGGTAAGAGATCAACCCTTAGGAGTTATCTAACCTCTATAAATATGTATATCAAGATTAATAACTTGGATAGAGCAAATAAACATAACAAAGTTATATTTATAGGAATGTACCTTGGAGGTCCAGCATTTGCATGGTTTAAGCCATATATGCGAGACTATAATAAAAACGCTATTACCAAGCAGAAGCTAACTACCTAAAAGATCTTTAGAAACTATAAAGAGTTTAAGAAATAGATTAGTAAAGCCTTTAAAAACCTAGACACCTAATAAACTACTAAACTAAAAATCACCAACCTATACTAAGGCAAGATAAACATTAGTAAATATACTACCAAATTCCATTAGCTTGCATCTAACCTTGCATGGGGAGATAAAGCCCTTATATCTAGATATTACACTAGACTTTAAGATAAAACTAAGGATGCTCTTGTTCTTATTAACAACCAGCTAGATAACTTAGATAAGCTTATTAATGCTGTGTTATAGATTAAGAATTAATAATTTAAGAAATAGATGGACTAGAAGAAATAGAACAAGTAATTAGGGGATAAAAAAAAGGTTAGATAAGACTATAATAGAGATATTAAAATAAATATAGCTATTACTACTAGAAAATAAAAGGATAGACTATATGGGAAATAATAATTTACTAGAAAGTATTTTAGATATAAAAAAATTAGACATGTTAAGAAAGATTATTAATTAAAGTATAAGAGAAATAGACTAGCCACCTATAATATAGGAATTAATACTATCTATATAATAACCCATAATATTGAAATTAATGCTGCCCACATGACAACTAAACTAATTACCTTAATAATAAAAGTTAGTAAAGGAGATAACATAGATTCTACTAAAGAAATCCTAGAAGAAGAAATCTTACAAATATTAAAGGATAGTAAAAAACTAATAAAAGATAACTAGGACCAACACGCAAAGAATAAAGCAAACTTTAGATAATTAATCCTTAATATTAATAATAACACTAAATAAATTAAAGAGACAGCTAGGGACATGAAATAAATAACCTAGAAAGTACGCAAGATAAAGCATGTAATGCTTATAAAGCTTAATAAGCTGCAAGAAGATAAGCAACAGTTACAAGATAACATGGTACTAGCCCTAGATATTAGCCCAGAGGAGGAAGCTAGCATATTACTTAAGCACATAATTCATCCTAATAATTAAGTGGATAAATAAAAGCAGAAATATAATAAAGCATGTAAAATATGGTATAGAAAGACTAGAATTACAGGCCCCTAAAAGATTATTAAAGACATTAAGCTAAAGCATAATAAAGGATGCTCTATAAGTTTTAACAGGAGATATAGCTTAGCTTTAAAATAGGAAAACCCTCTCTATAACTAATATAATAAGAGAGTAGCATGATTAGATAATCATAAGATCCTAGATTTAAAAGAGAAGTTCCATAAAGATCCTTTAAAAGTTTAGATTAGCAATAAAATAGTAATAAATTACTATAAGACTTATGAAACTTAGACTAAAACCCTGCTTAAGAGTAATATCAAGGATAATAAACCCTATAGTTGCCTACTAGCACGTGCAACTTGCTAGGAAGAATTAGGAAAAATATAGCAAGATTATATCTTAAAATATAAATAATATAGAGATTAGATATTTATAAAATGCCTAGTATATAGAAAAGTTAATATTAAATTTACTAAGGACTATAAGAGAGTATTAAACAAGCAAGGAATAGGCTTATATAGTAGAATTCTAGGTTACATATAATAATACTCTTGCAGACACTATCCTTAGTTAAGTAAGAAGGCACACCAAGAAATTTATTAGATGGAATATTATAACAAAGATTATGCATAATACTAGAATACTAAATATAATTACTACTAGATCCTATAGTTACTAAAGGTGTTGCAAAGAACAAACTTTAGATATCTACTTAGAAAAGATAACTATAACTATATAGAGGAAGAACAAGGACACCTAAGTTATATAAAGCTTAGTACATATAACTACAAAGTTAAGAATTACGCATTTTACTATAAGAAAGGAAAGTTTAAACCATGGAACTAGAGTAATATTCTATAATAATACTATAAACAGCACTAGAAGGAAGTAAACCTCTTTTTTATAAAAAACAGCAAATTAATAGTAATTATTATAATATTAAATAGGAAGTATGCAAGGATCTTACTAGATTTAGGATATTTAGAACAATTCTTAAGTAAAAGATTTATTAAAGCATATAATATACCCATAAAACCAGCTAGATATAACCAACAAATCTTTAGATTTAGAGGAACATTACTGCATAATACACTAGTATTAGTAATAGATGAACTATGGCTTAATAGTAGAGAATATTTAGAAAATCTATAATTTAAGGTAGTACCTACCATGGAGCAAGGATTCTATAATAGTGTTATTAGAATAACATGGCTACACATATAGAACCTAGATGTAGACTAGATAGCTAGAAAGATTAGGATTAATAGATAGTAGCTAAAGACTAGGAAGGAATAATAATAAAATATAAAGATCTAGGTTGCAGTAGGAGTATCAGGGAAAACCCTGCTAGTAGATAAAATAATAAAAGCTAAAAATACTTTAGGGTCTAAGACCCATAAAACATAATTATAAATAAAAAGTAATAAGGCTATATAACTAAAGCTAAAAGAAATTTATAAAAAGAAACTTGCTAAAGTCCTTAAAAGACTACTAAAGAAATACCATAAGTTTATTAAACTATTTATTAAGAAAGAATATTAACTACCAAAGTATAATAACTGCTATAAAGCCAAGATACTATTAGTTAAGGGAGCACGTGACAAGCTTAAGTAATTATAATAGTTTAGGAAGTTATTAAAAGAGCTAAAACTTAAATTAGAGTTTATAGAAGAATTCCTAAAGGCTAGATATATTTAAGAATCTAATTTACTATGCTTTTTACAACTAATATTTATACCCAAGAAAAATAGAAAAAAGTAGATGG
Source organism: Aspergillus carlsbadensis (assembly GCA_025688815.1). NCBI lineage: Eukaryota > Fungi > Ascomycota > Eurotiomycetes > Eurotiales > Aspergillaceae > Aspergillus > Aspergillus carlsbadensis. The sequence goes on from MU628250.1 coordinate 24,196, forward strand.
TTATTAACTTTTAATAGGTAAATAACCTAATAATTAATAATATAAACCAAGCACTATATATAAGATAGAAAAGGGATTTACTATAAGGAGCTAAAAGACTTACTATGTTTAATATCTAATAGGGTTACTACAACCTTCTATTAAAATAAGAAGACTAATAGTTAATAGTATTTTTAATAGATTTGGGATTATATAAATGGGTTATGGCACCTATAGGACTTATATGGTTACCTGCTAAATTTACTAGGTTTATAACACATGTCCTATAGGAATATCTTAATAAAACTATTACTATTTACTTTAATAATGTTATTATCTTCTCTAGAAATCCTAAGGAGCATGAGAAACATGTACATAAAGTTATGTAGATAATAATAAAAGCTAGACTTATAATAAGTATTAGGAAATGCTAGTTTAATATTATAAAGGTAGAATACCTTAGAATAATCTTTACACAAGATAGATAGAAGATACTATAAGAAAAAGTTAATAAAATCCTTAAATAGCTAGTGCCAGAAGACAAGATACAAGTTAAGGGATTCCTTAGAATTATAGGATATGTTAGGGAGTATCTTTATTAATATACTAAAACTACGCGACTAATAATAAAATTACTAAAAGATAATAAACCATTTATCTAGGAAATAGAGTAATAAATAGCCTTTAAGTAAGTTAAGGCAAGTATTAAGAAAGCACCTATTCTATTACCTACAAACCATAAGTTACAATTCTATATAAAAACAGACGCCTCTAGAGGAGTAATTAGGATGGTCCTTAAGTAGAAAGGAATAAATAGGAAATTATAACCTATTACCTTCTACTCTTAATAGATAACTAATACAGAAAAATATTACAACACCTATAATTAAGAAGCTCTAGCAATCATGGAGGGATTTAAGAAATAGAGATATTATCTTAAAAAAGTAAAGTATAAAGTTATTATTTAAACTAATTATAAAAACTTAATATACTTTATAACAACAAAGGAACTTAGGGGATAATAGATTTAATAGGCTCAGGAGCTTTTATAATACTAATTTAGGATTAAGCATATTAATAGACAAAAGAACATTACTATAAACATATTAAGTTAGAAACCAGACTATATAGTTAAAGTTAAAAATCTAGAAATAAACTTGTTTTATAAAGATAAAGAAGTTCTTAGATTTAACCAGGATGCCAAGCTTGCTACTATATATATAATTAATAACTATAAGTTCTTAGTACGCCTTAAAAGAGAATAGAAGAATAACAAGCATCTATAATAATAGAGCTATAAAGCTACCTACAAGGAAGAGAGTAATAAACTTTTACTTTAGGATGGATTAATCATGGTACCTGATTTAATGGTAGAGGAAGTAATTAAAGCGCATTATAACCCACTAGCTAAAGGTTACCAGGGAATTAATAAAATAATAAAGAAAATCTAATAAGTATACTTCTTTCCAAGAATACACTAATAGGTTCAGAATTATATTACATAATATAATAAATATAATAGGAATAAACTAAACTAATACCAACCCTATAGGAAGATAAAAATACCCAAGATACTAAACAAGCCATAGGAAAGTATTATAGTTAATTTTATTATAGGATTACTACCATTAATAGATCTAATTATAAAAGTTATCTACACTAATACAATTATTATTATATGCAAATTAACAAAGTATATAATTATTAGACTAACACTAGTAAGTCTTACTACTAAACAGCTAGCATTACTAATATTATAAGAAGTGTTTATTTAAACAGGACTACTATAAAGATTTACATCCAACCAAGACAAGCTATTTATATTAAAGTTTTAGAAAATAATTATAGAAGCCAGTAGAACAAGCTAAGATATATCCACTATATATTACTAATAAACTAATAGATAATTAGAAAGGATAATTTAGTTAGTTAAACAATATTTATAATACTACCTTAACTAGAACCAAGATAATTAGGTTAAACTTTTGCTAATAGCATAGTTTATAATTAATAATGCAAGAAATATAATAATAAATTATATGCCTTATTTTATAAATTTAGGAAGAAACCTAAGGATATTATAAATAATACTACTACTAGATAGAAGACTACCAGCAGCACTAATACAGGTTCTACACTTAAGCATATTATATAACTTAATTATAAAAGATATTAGGTAGGCTAAAAAGAAAATAAAACACTACTATAATAAGAAGTATAAGGACACGCCTTAGTTAAAGGAGGGAGAAAGAGTTTACCTGCTATAATAAATAATAGGAAGGAAAGATTTTAATATTAAAAGTAAATAACTAAGCAACAAACTTAATACTATAAAATATGGACTATTTAAGATTAAAAAAAAACTTATAAATAATAACTACCACTTAATACTACTAGTAAGAATATAAGTTTATCTAGTATTTTATATCTTATTACTAGAACCAACACTAAATTCTAAGAGCACTAATAATAAAGCAACCAACACTAATAACAAGTATAAAGTAGAAAAGATCCTAGGCTGGGAAACTAGGAATAGTTAGGTACATTACCTTATTAGATGGAAGGGTTACTTACTAGAAAATAATTCATAGGAACCTATTAGGCATTTAAACTGCCCTAAGAAGATTTAGGAATTCTAGCAAGGAACTAGTTAAAGAAAGGGTCTAATAAAAAAGGTAATATAAAAGCTTTCAAAGCCTCTATATTAAAAACTACCTATAAAGAACTTTTACTATTTAATACTATAACTAACTAACTCTTTTCTTATTTATTAATTTCCTTTTATCTCTACTCCTCCACCTTAAGCTTTTTAAGCTCCTTAATTTCTTTTATATCACAAATAATAAAGTCGCCAGCATGCTTGCAAAGGAGGTTATCTTACTTCTAAAGATAGTCTATCCAAGTATTTGCTTTAGTAATTTATTATATTAAATAAGATAACTTTTCTTATTCCTCTTACTCTTTTAATTAAATTTTATTTTAAGCTTTTACTAGACAATGCCACTTACTATCTAAAAATATTAGCTTGGGCATAATACACTTCCAAACCACTATAATGCATAATTTATAACAAGAAGAACCTTTAGCATAAACACAAGGCTTACTAGACTAAAAATAATAAAGGCATGGAGTCACCATATTAAAACTACTTTCCTTAACATAATACTTAAGGGATTAGGAGCAAAATGTGGACTCTATAGGTATTATAAATATATTAGCAAACTAGGGCCGCATTTAAGGAAATAAAAGGATTAGGTAATAGGACCTAACTTACCTAAGGATATTATACTACTTATATCTTTAGGACAAAGACCTTAAAAGAGGGGGATTATTAAAGAGCCGTGCTAAGACACAGGATGCTATCAGCCAATAGATCTACCTAGTAAGTTGCCGGCGACGTGATATTACGTTAATGGTACGGAACAAGGATGATCTGCATGACATAGTGATATGGCAGTATTAATATATACCAAGAGTTGCGTGATAATCATGACATAGACAACATAGTAAAAAGGATATATTTAATATATTTATTAACAAAGTAGACATAGCAAAAGCAGTATGTTAGCTATATTAGGAAATAGTATTTAGGAACACTTATTCATGCATGTAATTAGTTTAGTTATTATCTATTATTTACTAGATAAACTACACCCTACCTTTTAGACTTAGTTACCTTCTTTAACCTTAAGAAGCCCTTTCTTCTCACTTTAATATAAGAATATCCTTACAACTGCCGGTCCTAAGATGGAACAATAGGCGTGATCTGACAGGGAGTTAACTATCTATATAGTCTTAGTCAGCTGCAGGCTGCCTAAGGCCCACGCGAGTGATATATAGTTTCTGGCGCCTTACATAGACCATTACAAAGATGGAATAATTCTTGTGAACCACCAGGAGCACCTAAGGTTATAGCACTAATTCATGCGTGAATAGCCACCATGGAGTCTTTAAGAGTTAAAAACTTATTAATTAAGAAGACTAAGTTAGAGCTTAGTAAGAGGCCTTTATAAAACTATTATTCTAAGCTTAACTAGTCTAGGCATGGGTAGATACCTTTATAAAAATACTCTAAGCCTAATACCTGCATAGTATTAAGCCTAGGAGAGGCTAGTATAGAATTAGCTAACTAGGCTATATAGAATATATTAAGCTCTAATTAAGCTATATCCTACTATATTATATAAGAAGCTTGCTATAGCAAAGATATCTACTAAAATAAAGCTAATCTAGACTTATAAAGTCTAATTTACTATCTATAAGATAAGGACCTAGAGATAGGGTAATAAAAACAAGCCCTAATATAAGGTTTAAAAGGACCAAGGCACTAGAGTATAGGTACCTAAGGAATACTATATTTTAAAAATTACTTATATATTTTACTAAGTATAAGGCTAAGGTAAAAATTAATAAGCCTTTAATATAATAATCCCTTAGTAGGATACTTTAGCTAGAATTAAATAAAAGAACTTATAAAATAAAAATTTTATTAGGAAAATATATAATAGAATATTACTAAATATATATAGGAATATATAGTTTACCAGGGTATTATAGCACCTAGATATAAAGTATATAGTAAACTAAAACCTCTATTTATTCTAAATTAACCCTTTATAAAATTATTAATAGACTTTATTACTAGGCTACCTAAAGTTATATTTAAAGGGTAATTAGTTAATAGCATACTAGTTATTATTAATTAATTTATAAAGTGGTTTATATTCCTACTAGTATCCTTAATAATAAATATACTAGAACTAGCTAAACTATTTTATATAAAATTTAAATTATGCTATAAACCCCCCAAGGGAATAGTATCTAATAAAGGTTTACTATTTACTAGTAAATTCTAGTTAGAACTCTACTACTAAAACTATATTAAGTATAGACTTTTAATAGTATATTACCTATAAACTAATAGCTAAATAAAAAGGATAAATTAAACACTAGAATAGTACCTCTAATGCTTTATTAATATAAATTAATAAATATGGCCTAAACTCCTCCTAACTACTTAATATGCCTATAATAATAATATATAAAGTATAATAATAGGTATGTTAGCCTTTTAAGTACTATATAAATAAACTCCTAACTTTTATATAAGAATTAAGGATAATTTTATAAAGGAGAAGGTCTTAGTAGTAAAAAACTATATAAGAAAACTTTAATTATTATAAAAAAAGCTAAAGAATTATTAGGAAAGTATAGTAAAAAAATAAGTAAAATAGTATAATAACTACTACTAGCCCTAAAGCTTTAAAAAAAGGACCTTATTAGGCTATTAACTAAATATATTAAGCTTAAGTAATTAAATAGAAAGTTAGTACCTAACTTTATTAGACTATTTTAAATACTAGACCATGTGGGAATATAGGTATACTAACTTAGCCTGCTAAATTAATATAACTAACTTTAAATATTTTTTTATATCTCTTTACTAGAGCCCTGGCGTGGTAGTACTAAGGATAAATGTCACAGCGGGAGCCTCAGGCATCTCCGCGAGGGAACCGAGGCAGAACCGCTCGGTTCCCGAACCTGGCTAAGGCCTCAGGCACTAAGCAGCGCATTGTTCCTCCAATTAGGAACTGCATTAGACCTAATTGGGACCCAAGTAAGACCTAAATTAGGACCTGAGTTAGACCCCTTAGCACTGCTATAAAAATAAGGCCTCTAGAATTACTAAGCTTGCTAATCCTTAGTAATTTATTTCTAAATCTAATAGAACATAGCTTCTCTTTCCTATTTCATATAGTTATTAAATCCTAACATCTTGTCGCTTGCTAGGACCTAGCTCCAAGTGACAACCAACTGCTATCCAACATTGATCTGATCTTGCCGCTTACAATAAATTACTAATACCTAAGCTAGATAATAATAAGGAATAGGAAGATAAGGAGGTTAAAATAAGAAACTTTATAAAGGTAAGCTATACTACCTTATTAAATAGAAAGGCTGGCCATTAGAATATAATTAATAGATATTTACTAAGGATATAGTTAATATACCTAAACTAGTTAAGTAATTTAAAAAGGTAAATAAGCCTATTTATAAAAAGACTACCTAAGAACCTGGCGCTAAACTACTATTACTATGCTAAGGAAAATATTATATAAAGCTATTATAATATTATAATAACTATATACTTAAAGCTTGTTAAGAATAATAGGGAATAACTTTTTAAAAGTATTTAATATCTTAGTACTATTAGGCACTGCCCTATTACTATAAAAATAGGTAATCTCTACTTTTACTTTATTATAAAAAGTATAAAAAGCTATAAACCAAGCTATATAGCCCTTATTACTAGGAATTAAGTGGAGTAGCTTTTATAAGTAATAGTATTACTAGTTATCTATTAGGGCACTACAAGCAGGAGGCAAGATATGGGCTAGCTTATGGTAATAAGCTATATAGAATAATTTATACTTAGCTTTCTTAGGCTAAGAAATAGAACTAGAATATTAGTATAATATTTACCTATTATAACTATTAAGAGTATCTACCACCTAATCCTTCCTGTTACCTATTAAACCAAAAGCTTTATAATAGGCTGTCTTAATATTATTAAAAGCCTAATATAAAGTCTTTACTATATTATTAATTCTAGGGATAATTATATTAGCCTAGATATTTATACTATTATCACCCTTGTCCTAGAACTTAGTATACTATTTAAGAATAGTAGAGATATTAGTAGTATTTCCAAGTATTCCTACTATAGTTTATCTAGATTAACCTTAAGCAAGACAAGGAACTTAAAGAAATATATACTTAAGTATAGCGCGTTCCTAGTAGTATACTAGTAATAAAGGATGGATCTTTTTATATTAAGGTAGTAGTTAATTTTAAAGGAAATATAATCTATAGGATTAAAGTTCTTAATACTAGTATAATAGTAATAAAGGCACTAAACAAGCTTAGGCTTTAGTATAGTTATAGTAGTAGCATGGGTATATAATAGTATTATTTTAAAATAGAAGACCTTTAATCTAGCAGGCAAAATAAAGTTAAGGGAGAGTAAAGGAAGAATTAATAAAGAGCTAAAGAATTAAAAGGTAAATATAGAAGAAAACTTCTTGCTTAAGGCTATATTACTAAAATACATGTATCTTTAAACTACTATTATAGTAATAAAGGACCCCCCCTAATAATAAATAAAATAAAGAAATAGAATATAGACCTTACTAAAGGTTACTATTTTATTAGACTATAGCTATAAGAGGACTTTGCAAGAAGACTTACTCTAACTAAGGGTAGTTAGTAAAATAAGATAGGCTATAGTTATTATAGTTTTACTAGTTAAAAGTTAAGGTGGGCCTTAGGTGCTTTATACTAGGAGAATATTACCCTTTTACTTATAAAATAGTAGAGTTATAATAAGGTTATATTTATAAAAGCACCTACCCTAACTATATATACTTAGAAAGCTTAAGACTCCTAGCTAGGAGGATTAAGGTTTAGTTTTAAAACTAATTCTAACCCCTCCTATTCCTTATGGCATTGGGTATCCTTACCTAGTTAACAGGCTGATCTATCCTGACGAAGTAGATCCTTAACAATTTCTTAATATACCTGGTTAGATAGTATATATTAAGAATCACCATAGCATGGCTATATATTATAATCCTTATATGCTGTAATCACTTCCTACAAAATAAATATTCAAGTTTAAAGCTTGGGATAACATCCAAAAGTTAACTACTAATATTAAGAATTCTGGACTTAAATTTTTATAGGAGAATAATAATAGCAAGAAGCAGCTTCTACCTAATAGGAGGTGATAGCTTAAGATATAGAAGTCTAGAGCATACTAAAATAAGCTTGCTTACTTGTGTAAAGCTAATATAGGAGGATCTAAGAATATATTTTAAGAAACTCTATTTTACTACCACTATAGAGTAGTGCTAGAATATTATTCTCTAGCTGAAATACTTCCTACTAGCATAAAACTCTAGTCTTTAGATAGGTGAAAGCACTCTACACTTTAGAAGCTTTATATATATAGGAGAGACAAGTGGTTTACTAGTCCATACTAGTACTAAAGGAAGGAAAGTATGTCTATAAGGAGAAGGTGTTATAGTAAGTCTTGTGGAAGAGCCACTATAGGTAGTGCTTATATATATAGGTATTAACCGCACAAGCAATGGCCGCATGTCTTTAAATGCTATAGAGGTATATTAGCATGAATAGGCCTGGATTAATTTGCTAAGTATTATTTTAAGTATAACTTTTAGTGTAATAAGTGGGCTAAGTAGTCTATATATAGTGCCTGGATGCAATTTCACAAATTAGGACCTCAAATGAACTTTTCGAACCCTTCTCTGAAAATCGAGTATTCTAGGTATAATCTGACAACATTTCTTCCTCATCATTCGTTCGAACTGTACTTCGTCTGTTTTCTCAGGTTCCCGTGGGCAGTGAGTCAAACACTCCCAGTTCTTCCGTCCCGCTCGTCCCGCCGTCCAATTAACAGCCTTTTGGATGCTATCCCCTAGCCGAGGAAAGATGGTCGCAAGCTGTAGTATAAGGGTAGGAAAGAATCTTCTGCCATTCCCTCGGTCCTCTTCACCTCTCGTAAAAAAGAAGCTTCCACCCAATACCCTCTTTTGTCTAAGATGTGTGCAACATTTTGTGAAATTGTGGACTTTCCAAGACTTAGGAACCGTCTCCGCCAAACATCTCAGCAAAGCGTGTGCCTATACTAGTGGATACCGAATCATAAACGTGCAAGGTGACTACAGCAGTGGGGAAGACGACATTTAGTACAGCTGATGTCCTAGGACGGGTCCTGTCTAATACGGTTGTCGTACGAAGTAGGAGCATGGTGCTAGATATATACTCTGAGATCGATTTGATAAGAGTGACTCTACTGCTGAAAATGTTGAAATAACCATCATATAATGCTATGAAACGGCAAGGCGAGCAGGTGGTCACTATCTTGAAGCGCGGTAGGTTACCACAGGGCGAACACGCTCTGTCGGTAGAGATGGGTAGCGGGACTTACGTTGTGTACAGGGACCCTGGTTCTCTCTATACGCATCAATAGGTTGGCGATATAAACCTCGTAGCGTCCATCGGCTGCATGAAAACCCCGGCTTCTCGTGGTGGCGGTTGGGAGAAGTTCACCGCATTGTCTTCCTGTGGTGGGCCGCTGGAGCTCAGAAACGTGTCTAGAGGTATAATGCGATATGTAGCTGGTATTTTGTAGTCCTGCATTGGGCACATTGCGGAAAATAAATCCATTAGGGGATGATACTGGGTGGCGGTTACTGCCACTCCTCGGGTCTCCAGCTCTGCTAGAGTTTCGCGCAAGGCTGCCGCCGTCGCAACTCTTTTGCGACCTAGGTAGTCAAAGCTGTGGTCGTCCGTGAAACGTTCATGCGGCTTGAAGCCGAGAATGGGCGGGCTTAGACTGAGCGCGCCGATGTAGGTTACCTCGGCCGGATTCATGCCGTGATGATTGCGAATGAATGCATTTGCGCCTAGTTTTAGAAGAGCGCGTAGGTTGTTTGTTTGCCAGGATACACATGCATAGTGCAGAGGGGTGTCCCCGTTTGAATCAGCCACATTGACGCTGTTTTCGGAAAGATGGCGGAGGACAAAACGGAAGATCCGAGCTGGATGCGCAAAGGGGAGTAGAGCCATAATGTGTAGGATGCTGAGAGACTTGGCGCTATCTATGTAGAGCCACGAATGGTGAGTTGTCCATCCGTGGGATAGCAATATGCGAAGGAGCTTCTCGGCAAATTGGAGGGAGTAGTATGCATCCTGGTTGCATTGTAGTAGTACTTCCCCGAGTATCGTGGTGTCCTCAACGATCTTATGCTTATTGGGCCCGCCGTCCTTGAACAGCCCCGATTTACCTTCAGACAGGAGGTCAATCTGGTCTCTGACGGGAATACGTGGATTGGCACCCTGGTCCAGGAGTGCCTGAACTAAATGGAGTTTCCGATTGCGCACGGAGATATGGAGGGCTGTGAGACCATCGCAACCTTCGGCGGCATCAACGGGGATGCCGGTGTCTATGAGCATCTTTAGGATATCCATGTCCGTCTTTTTGTCTCGTGGAACCAGGGCAAGGAGATGCAGTCCGGTAAGCCTCCTACAGTCCGTAACGTCGGTGGGATTGGCACCCCGTTCTAAGAGAAAGGACACCAGTTCTTTATGCCCATAGAGTATGGCAGAATGCAGGCAGCTTAGTCCCAGGTGACGCGTCACTATAGACCACCCCTTGTCTTCTATGAGGTGCCTAGTAATTGCAAGGTGACCATGACGAATCGCAGACCATAGAACTGCATCCTCATAGCCTGCCTGTAAGGTAAGAAGGAGATCAAGAGCGGTGATGATCTCATCCATGTCTCCAAAGCCCAGACGTAAACGCCGTTGTAATGTATCATCCTCTGAGACCAGTAGACCGAGTGGGGTGCGGGCAAATTCAGGCGGTAGATGGTACGATGTCAACTGCTGGAAATATAATAATAGGATGTCGTGATTGGTGCATGGAGCCTCAAGCAAGAGGCATTTCCTTGTCCGTGTTCCATTCTCGCACCCGCAGCTGTCTTGAAACGAAGCTGACGCAAACCGTGCCCCAAGTTGAACTAATTTTCTCGCCAGTTGTGCTTTACCATGCATGATAGCCCACCGCAATGGTGTCACAGAGAGAGAATTTCCAAGCGGCCAAAGCTCGCATGTATCTAGTAGGCCCGCTGGGCACATCCAATTCACATCGGCTCCTCGAGCCACAAGGGTCTCAGCTAGGCTCATCGCCTCTTGCTGATCCTTGAAGTATACGAGATGATGCAGGGCACTAGGCCAATCAACTTCTCTTGCGGGATGGCCGAGATCTGCGCGGCAGTCTGCACCCCGTTCAATAAGTGTCTTCGCAACCTTGTAATGGCCGCGACGGAGGGAACAAAGTAAAGGGGTCAACAATGTTCGCGAGGAGTTGGTGCTATTAACGTCCATTCCCGTGTCAAGAAGAGGAGGGACGGCTTCGGCGAACCCAAAGAGACACGCCATATGCAAGAGTCCTCCAAACTTAAATACACCTTTGAATTCGTCTGGCCGATTGTCGCCGTACCAAACAGTCTTGAGAAAGTGTGATGAGTCGCCGCCAGGCACATGAGTGTGCGCGACCAGCATATTAATAAACGTCGTATCTCCTAAGTCCACAAGGGAGCTAACATGCTCCTTATAGTTCAGACTACCCGACCATTGAAGATCAAAGGAAAGGCTAGCCTTCTCATGCGCCAATCGATGTTCCTCTGAGTCAGGATAGCTTTCTTCGAGGTCCTGCAGGGCGATGAGGGAACCATGTAATGCTCCATCAAGCAGCCAATGCCGCAACTTATCATCAGGTAGGCCATGGGCGAGACCATAGAGTTTGGACAGTCGCATCACCATCCCTCTCGATCGAGGACATCCATGGCGGGCTGTCTGTACAACCCGATCTAGGCCGAGTTGAATGTTCTTAGTAGTGCCCAGGCCCATAAAATATTTGTAGCTGCGAAAGAAGCCAATGTCAAACTCCGTGTCCGCGGCTGAAGTCGATATCGTAACATTATTATCCCTATTGTTAGGACGGTCGAGGGGTTTCCACATTCGCGTAACATCAGATTCTCTACTCTGGTGCCATTTAAGCTGGCTCCAACCCCCCTCCACCAAAGATTTCCGAGAAGAATCCGGCTTCGACCTTTCTTGAAGCACGCGAAGGCCTGGGTGGCGGAAGAACTCGTGAGCCCAATGCAAGAAATAAGGAGGATCAGGAAACGCCTAGACAATGTATTAGCCACGTACAACGGTGGATCAATGCATTCGCATACCCGAAACCAGCCCCTGGTAAGATAGTGACTTGCGCCTTCGGACGTTTTACTATCATCATACGCGTGCTGACATATCTCTGATTCGGTGTCAGGGGTCTGCTGAGGCTCCTAGCGTTTATCAGGCTTTGGGACATTGAAGACACTCTGGGAGGATTGGGAGATACCTGAAATCTCCAAAATGCTCTCCAGGATGGTTGTCCGGGTGTTCTTTCAAGTGTGTCCACATTGTACACTCCATATCTGAAGTTCTGTCGCGGCACTTTCGGCCTATAGTGGCTGCTACCATAACCCTTAGCATATGGCAGATAGCGGCACCTCGAACTACCCATGGCAATAAAGGACAGATGTTTCCAGTAGGAGGTAAGTACCAAAGCAGTTTGGAGCTCCGGCACGGACTGATCGGCGCTCATGGAGCTAATATGCGCATATTCAAAGTGCTTATCGCGCGAAGCGTCTATCAAGCCAACGTAGTCTTCAATAATGGCAACAATATCATCGCCCTTGGAGCCAGAAGGTACTGCCGATTGAGAGTCTTTCTGGTGTCGAAGCCAAACATACTTGCTGCAACCATAGCTTTGTTTATTTGAGACCACAGAATTGAGACAGTCCGTAAGCTTTAGTAAAGGTTTCAGTCCCTCCTCTGGGCTGGCTTCCCCTTCACGCCTATATGACCGTACCGGTGCTGGACACAGGCTAACTTCCATGTGAACTTGATTGCGTAGGATTACAGCTCGTTTGTCGCCGAGTAATTCAGAGCTCAAATCCCATTCGCGGGCAAAAGTCCCGGGTGGCCTCTGAAACGTTGCAAGAACAGGACAGCTGCTGGCTTCGGTTGAAACATTGCTCTTAGATTCGCCCGAGTTACCTAAACGCCTCGTACGTCGTCTGAGTCGGCCACGATTTGGAATGTGCACAGGGTCCTGCTGTGACGATGAAACAGGAGGCGGAGGCGCCAGATGGGCGATGTGACTAACAGGAGTACCGGTTCCCACGTATAGACGTCTTTGCCGTCGCCGCTGCCTGCCCCTGGATAGTGATATATGACTTGATACGCCAGAAGCGTTATTTGATTCAACCTGGACGTGGGCTGAGGATGAGGCTGTGCGCACCTCCTTTGCGTTCATCAGTGTGTCCCAATGTCTCACGAACCAATGGATGATTTCACGTTCCTTGAGCATCCTACTGGGGTATTTTGACTGGTGCGAGTTCTTCACTAGCAGTACGAGTATAACGACTTTCCAAACTCCAGGCCTCACTTCAACCCTTGTGGCGGTTGTGGATGGGACCCAATGCAACGACGAAGCGGTTGTCTGAACGGCGAATGGATCCGTACCATTTTGAACGAGAAGGTCTGACAACTGACTGAAGGACATATCTAAAGGTAGATTCTTGTCCCAGGTAACCGAAGAACGGTGTGCTTCCGGACGCCAGCGTTGGGAAACCTGGCCCATAAAGGTATCCGAGCGGATATGGCGAGGAATGTCATCTCTGGGAGATCCGGTCGAGGAGGGAACAAACTCGTGATCAAGAGCAGTTGCCGCATTGAAGCGCGAAGGGAGAGATATCAGGAAGAAATGGCGAGGAATTGGACCCCTCAGTACATCGTCAACAAATTCCGGTAGATGTAAGTTACGGGCCCTCTCCATGCGGGAGCGTTGGGAGCGTTTGAACCGCCGAAGTTGGTTCAGAACTTGAACCCGGAAGAAGTATGTGATAGGGTCCATGCCATTTTTGGAGAGATAAACCTTTTGTTCGGGACTCATATTCTGTAGATTCACCTTGATCTTGCTCATATCATCAGGCGAGGTCTTTTGAAGGATCCGGTTCGCCACGCGACAAACATTCTCGTACTCTGCAGGCGTCAGGGAGTTAAGCTCGTCATTCAATGCGGCAGCTCCACCAGACCGTGGCTGCGTGCGCTGTTGTTGCTGTAGCATCGCTTGTGGTTGCTGCTGCTGCTGCTGCTGCTGTTGTTGCTGCTGTTGCTGGCGCTGTTGCATTGTAGCTTGTTGGTTCGGGTCATTCAATCCCATCTGCATTTGTTGGCCGGGCATCGGCGAGGCCTGCATCTGTCGGTTCATCTGCTGCGGAAATGGAGACTGGCCTACACCAGGCATGACTGTTGCCGGTCCTTGCTGCATCATACTCCCCTGCATCGCTTGTGCTTGTCTCACACGGGTATCTCGGATATGTACGAGTTTATCGTTGGACTCTCTGTCACGGCCTAAAGGGCAAAGAAAGAAAAGTTTAGACTAGGCAACCAGAACAACTTTAGCAAATAAAGGCGGTCTGACCTTCGCGTCGGATGGTGTGTGAGCGAGGTAAGAATCCCATGATCACCTTCAGGCTGCGGCTTGAATCTGCCTCGTCGACTTCATAAGTACCTCGTTAGGCAGGCACAACGTGGCTGTGCCGCCGATCATCACGTGGCGTGAGATATGTACCTAGTCCCCCTCCCTTCATCCTCGTCCAGAAATCACCCACTCCACGAAAAGCAAACATCTCTCACTCCCTCTTTTCTGTACCCATCATGGAGCCAGTTAGTGTGGCAATCTCGGTGGCGTCACTCGCTTCCGTCTTTCAAACCTGCATAGCCGCATACAACGGCTTGACAGCTGCGATCGCCATCGGTGACACGGCGCTAAGTTTGGAAATTCGGTTTCGTGTCGAGGGAATGAGGCTGAATCTCTGGGGCAAGAGTCGAGGGCTAACTAACGCCCTCAATGGCGACCGGCGGGTAAACAGTCTCTTAGAAATTAGAGAGATGCGACGGCTCATCCTAGATATACTCGGCAGAATCGCTCAGCTACTTGAGAAGCATATCCAGGTCTCGCAGAAATACCGAGCCCTCGCAGATCCCCATATGTCCGAGGAGGTAGACGACTCTTCCTCATTGACGCTGCCGAAGGTGATGGCCGCTAAGGGCAGATTAGACGACAGAATCGCCGACGTCAGCAAGCGGACTAGCATTGGAGCCAAGATTCGGTGGGCGTTGCAGGATAAGAATGATTTGACGGCCTTATTGTCCGAACTAACGGCTTTAAATGACGGATTGGAACGCTTACTGCCTGAAGCCCAGGCTCGCGCTCTGTCTCAGAGCCTTGCTGCAGAAATCCTTAGCAACACCCCCACTCTACCACAGATTAGCGAGGGCTCTTTCGGTGTACACAACCGTCGGGCAGCGACGATCATTCAGCTCCGGCAGCAGAACAAAACTAGCCTCGCTGAGCCACCACAATCTACTGCTTCGCAGTATCTGAATAACTTCAGTACTCCGGCTGCGGCAAACGAACAAACTGGGGACAAGGACAGACGGGCGGAAGGCGACTGGGTCATCCCTGTAACGTCGTTTAGGGGCTTTGTCCAGCCTCGCCTGCACGACCTTCAAGGTGGAATCGACGGGGTATTGGAAGGCCCGAATGTGCGGACAGTAGAGTATTACGTTCCCAATACTTCCGAGCTGCGAGGCCAAAACGTCCTTGTGGAGTGGCGGTCCCAACATGCTGAGTCTAAGAACTCGAGTATTACGCCGGAGGCTCTTTCCCAGCGCCATGAACATCTCGTCCGTCTACTCCATCGCACTTCAATGACTAGTCCCGACTTTCGCGTTTTGAATTGCCTCGGCTATACTTATGCAACAGGCAGGCTGCCCGACGGTAAAGAACACCCGGTGGTTGGGTTTGTGTATGAAATGCCCTCGCTCGAAGGGGAAAGTTCAGCAGGATCACCGACCAGTCTAAGAGAGATACTGGGTGAGGCCTATCAATCGCAGGAGCCCAAAGTTCCGGACCTGAATGATCGCTTCGCGCTCGCATACAATCTCTCTCTCGCCTTGTATCAACTCCACTGTGCAGGTTGGATTCACCGCAAGATATCAAGCCACAACATCCTATATTTCAAAAGTCCCCATACCGGGACATTTGACGTGACCAAGCCATATGTTAGTGGCTGGCAGTATGCGCGGCCAGATCATCATGTGGCACCACCGAAACCAGGTGGAAACCAAGTCAATTTTGTTAGCGAGGTGTCCGGTGCAGGCCGTATTACGGGGCTCGGGGACCTGGCCATGTACATCCACCCGGATCGGTTGGAGAGCAAGAAAGGCATACCGCGCTTTCGCAAAGGCTACGACATCTATAGCTTCGGCGTACTTCTGATCGAAATTGCGTTCTGGGAGCCTATTCTCGTCTTCGCTGATCCGAGTGATCGTGAGCTAATGCGCTCGTTCAAGCAGTATGAATCGGTCAAACAGTCTGAATGGGTGTTGAAATTTACTAAGGCGGCTCATAATGAGATTGGTTCAGAGATGGGAGCGAGGTACAAGTGTGCCGTGCTGACGTGCTTGAAGGGACTTGACTCATCCAACAAGGTCGATGACGACAATCTAGATCTTAAGGACATGAACGGTCTTGAGCCAGGTATTGAGAAGGAGTTCTTTTGGCGGATAGTCGAGGAGCTCCGGAGGTACACTGAGATAATGTCATGAGCGGACATGGCTGTTGCGTGGGTCGAATATGCCAACGAGAACTGGCGTGCATGTACATCTTTCCTGCATCGACAGATATCCTGAGATTTTCGATTAACGAGATCGAACCGGCGGCGGAGCAGTATTTCTTTCTTGCTTGGACCCTTGGGCCATGCTTGCTGGGAAGGTACTTAGAGAGGGTCCCAGCGTTCAATCTTAGTAGCGATAAAGTCGCGATAAAGGCGTTGAAAGAGATCAAATAAATTAGGCAAAATCTGATACAACTGTACCGTTTATTCCACAAACAGACTTCACTGGGTAGTTTGATATCGCTGCGTGCCTTTTCGTTTTTTATGTTTGTAGGGGCGGTTGCCCAATCACAGCGCGTCTTCCCTGCAGTGAGCAGGAAAGTAAGATTGGGCAGCGGCTTGACCACGCCCAGCATCTGAGATGGGTTTATCTAAGGCTGAACGCTGGCCAGATCATCATGGTTGAAATCCCCTCTGCCATCCTTAGAAGACGGAGACTGCTATTCTAAATCAATTTTCTTTATTTTTACTTACCAAAATGCCTTTGGACAGTCTTCCTTGCCCAAGATAGAAAGCGCTGCATAAGTCGTTATGGTGATTTTGCTGCTTGGGCTGGGCTTTGTTATAGTTCGCTCGAGCGCCAGGCGGAGATCACCCTTCATCCCAGAGATCCACTGAACGGCACTTAAAAATCTGTGAAGCTCTGATCCTAGATCTTGCTGACCCGATCCCATCCCCAGTGCGAGCCACAGGCGATCGAGAACGCAAGCTCCAACCAATAATCGCTTCTCCAGGGACATACTTGCTTTCATTACATTGATTGCAACTATACCCACATGCCTGATCGCGATGTACACTCTGTTTCGCCGCTGGCGCCGCTGCCGGTCGGGGCTGCGCAACCCTCCACCCAATAGTAAGCCCCGGCTATTGTATTAGATCTTCGCTCTTTACTCCTTTAGAAACCTGTGGGCTGTCTTAATGATGATACTCACATTATTTTCTTCCCCTTCAAGGCTTGTTATCACCAAGCAGCACAAACCTTACGACATACTACCCCGCCCTCAGGCCTGTGGAACTAGTTCCGGTGCCTGGTCGAGACCCGCCTAGATGGACCTGTTCCCTGCAACCGCACTTTAATCAATATCGCGATCTGGGGTCGCTCGCAGAGGAGGGCTCATCAGGCTATTACTACACCTGTCGTATGTGGTACGTTCCAAATGATTTGAGGGACTCTCGCTGACGAGCGTGATCAGATCTTGAGACTTTCGAAATTTATTGACCGTTGCCTCAGGGCTGGCTGCAAAGATCTGGGTTTCTCGCAAAAGTTGATGTATTCTAAGGTATAGGGAGGTTTATTGGTAGTTATGTTGTTTATCGTGATGTCATAGCGTATGGATGGATTAGTATATACATTTAGATCTTAGGATCTGTTGAAACCTATCCTTCAGGCTTCATGAAGATTACTTGGATGAGGGACTTAGTCACGGTGTAGGTTCAGGGGTCTCAGGCAGAGAATCTGGCCTCTAAAGTGAGGAGCACAGCCCGCTGACATGCATACGGAGTATATGCCGCAGAAATCCCAGAGCAATGACACCAATGCGCCCCCAAACTGCGTGAGCGCCGAGGACGCAGATGAAATTCAACATGCGAGCTTCGCTTTCCCGTCTGCACCGCAGCCCCTTTCATCCCCTAATGAGCTATTTGAAAGCCTTCTGACGTCTTTTGCTGTGGCCGACCCTTTCGCGACCCCGGCTGCAGCGGCTGCCCATCCTGGTATGCTGGAGTACCAGGCCGCCAACTGGGATACCTTAACGACGTCTTCTGCGCGCGGCACCCAGTTAGCAGGGTACATTGACACCCTTATTGAGCAGCCCCTGATGCAAACCGGCCATGTGCATCATGCAATCCAGCAACTCTCCATTGGCGACCAGACTGTACTAATTAGGTATGCCCCATGCAGCAGTTTCGGTTCTGTTTTTTTTTTTCTTTCTTTTTTTTTTTTTTTGGTTGGCTTTGTGATGCTAATAGTTCTTTGGATTTAGAGTCACATTGGAGGGCACTTTTATATGCCTGTGGCCGACCTGTTCCCATTGTAGTGGCTTTAGGCGTAAAGGTTGCATCAAGCGCCATATGGTAACTCAACATATCTTGCCTGGAGCTCATTGGTGCAAGTCATGCGGGAGGACGTTCAATAGATTGGATAATCTGCTGTCATATTGTCGTTGAAAGCATCCCCAGAGCGAGTAGTGGTGGGAAGCTTGTCTGCTGGGTGGCTGTCCAAATCTCTTCCTGAAGGGGCTCAGTCCATGGTCGTGCGAGGGAAAAGGATGCGTGATTGTTGTTCATCGCGGCAATTGTATCTTAAGATTGAACATCGTTAGCAACAAAATATCTCTGCTCAGCGCTGTTATTACGTCTGATTGCTCACCGGAACTGTTCTCAGTCTTGTCTGGACTAGATAAATCGACTCACTTGAATAGCGTTGCAACTGTGCACTGTAGATACTGCCGCGTGCAAGGAGCCTACCTATCGGGGCAGAAAATGTGACCAAGCTCAATGGGACGAGATGGCTCTGGGGAAAGGATGATTGACTTGGGTCTCTGCGTGGGTTGTTTTGAATTGGAATTGGATTAAATTCATACACCGTCCCAGCCAATGATATCTATGGCTATGCGGCGCAGTTGATAATACTTGTATCCACCCACAATTGTCAACATCCTGAGGGTTTGGCTCCGCTTAGACAGCTGTCCAGGGTTCCCCAAACCCTCTATTGCCTTCTAGGTACCCAATGACTTCAGTGCTCTACCTCGTCTATTTCCTCCCTGCGTACAGCTCCAAATTGCCCAAGGAGCCCTGTGCGTAGCATTAATTTTGCTGCTTGGATCGCAAGCTTAGGAAACCATCAGTTGTGAGGTGAATCATGTCATTACGCACAGGGTCAATTAGCTGTCACAGAAGAAGAATCTCCCAGCTAAAGTTAGGAAGTGACTGGATGAAGGATTACAGAAGACCCCCCACCGCACTTATCTCTAGGTATACCTCATGTTTAATTATTTGGAGGAAGAAGACTTTAAGAAAATAGTAAAAGGGGCAGATTTTGCCTTAAAAATAATTTTAATAACTATTAGTGTGGTATATAAGCAAATCCTTAACAAGTCTAAGAACTACTTAAAGGTTCAAAAAGTCTTAAGCATTATCTTAGCAGCAAGCCAGCCACTAACTCTTTTAGAAATAAACATTGCTATAAATTTAGGGGATTCTTCACAGTCTATTAACAACCTTGACTTGGAGGATGAAGAGAACTTTAAATCATGCCTTAGAATATTATGTGAACTATTCATCTCAATCTACTAGGGCAGGATTTATTTTCTCCACCAAATAGCTCGCGAGTTTCTTCTAGCGGACTTGGTATCATCTAATACTACTCTATTAGAGCAAGGCTGGTATTACTCTATTACTATTACTCAGGCACATGGAGTTCTTGTGGCTGTCTACGTGCGCTATCTTAACTTTATAAATTGCAACGCAGCCATTTCAGCAAACGCAGATAAAGATTACACCAACATTGCTAGTAGCCATAACTTCCTACATTATTCAGCCAAAACCTGGATTACTCACTTCCGCGAGGCTAGTATTATTCCTGCCACTGCCATACTACCCTCTACTCTAAGAATTTATAACCTAGATTTGAGAAGCTACGCAGCATGGTTTAATATCTTCTAGGAAACTATAAATTTGGTAAAGACTAAGCAATTTTTAAATCTTATGCTAGCATTGTATAGCGGGCATTGTGCCATCACTAGGGTTCTTCTTAAACAGGGTGCAGATGTGGAGTGCAAGGACACTACGTATGATCAAACAGCTCTATCATAGGCTGCAGAAGAGGGACACGAGGAGGTCGTCAAGCTTCTTATTTAGACTGGAAACAGAGTCACTTAGCAGGCCCTATCAAATCGTGATACGCATATTGATAGACAGAGTTGTACTAGATCCAGATGGGGCAGAAGATCATATATATCATACTGTCATCATCTCATTATCAGGGCGTTGATTGCTTAATAAATAACACGCTTCACGGGTTTTGCAAATGGCTAACACTTAAAATTAGAAATGGTGCTTTAATTAATAAGCTATGGTAGAGCTTCAACACGAGAACCAGCTTATTGTACGGTGAACCAGGCTGTCAATAAGGAAGCCCCAGGAAGTTAATGCTGCTGAATCTCAGAAGGTGTTGCTTCATATTATTAGGGCCTTCGGCAAGATAAGATCTTAGTTGCAAGCTCTCTAGAATCTCTATATTAGCCTGGCATAATAGACATAGTCTATAATAGGCCTCATGTAACCATGACTTGTCTAACTAATATTTGTACGTGCTAAATGCAGGCTTGTTACTCTTGTAAAGGGACAAGCTAAGATAGGTGTCTATTTAATGTGGTTCATATATCTGCTTGAACGAGCAATACAACATATGGGCCGGCAGGGACAATAAGCGAAATGCGTTAATGCGTGCAGGTGACTTTGGCTGTGTTAAGACTGTGATTGTCGAGGGTTTTGTTCGCCACAGCGCCTTGGAAAACAGGTTCAGCTCGGTGGTAGCTTTCGGCAGGCAACCCCTGAAATAAGTGCCTCTTTTTGGTTCCATTGCAGGGGAAGGCCACAAAGACAGCAGAGCCACTAAATATGGCGAGTGTATATGGCTAGTTGGCTGAAGCATAGAAACCAGGAGACTCTACTTCTAATGGTAGTTTTGCGAGAAAAGGCCACGTTAGCTTCTCAGGCTTGGTAAATAAATTTTAGAGGGCTTTAGGGCGTTCAGGTGAAGGACTAAAGGCAAAGCGGCACGGGCGCTAAACTTGACCAGTCGCGACCGGGCGCGACCGGGCGCAAAAAAATGGGTAAACACGGACATACAACAGCTGGGATTCGCATGTGGTCACCCACCATACTACTAACCAACCGGCGTGTGGCTTAAGTACGGCTGAGCGGACGGGAAGCCCTGTTCTCCACACCCTGTGGTCGTATGTACAAGATACTCAAACGATCAGGTACATGACGAACTATCTCGCGATAAATAGCCAAACTGGTTCAATCGCTGCCGGAGCTCGCGTTGATCCTCTGGAGAAGGAGGTACAAGGAATGGTTCAATGGAATTAGAATATGGGGCAACTTCCTTCGGTCTGCAATTGCATTGCCGAAACAGGCCCCAGGGCAACTGGGATGGAGCTGGGCAGACCGTCAAGGCCATAGATATATCCGAACAGGTCCGCGCTTTGGCTATATCAGAGTTCGGCAGTCGCCACAGTGACAGTAGCTTGTTTCTTCTTCCCGTCTCCTTCAACACTGCCATCCCCCAGGGTTCCCGGCGCGTGTTTCCCATCGAAAATCTCTCGGATTCCTTCCAAAGTATGGCCCTTCGTCTCGGGATACGTGAGATACATGTTGATGAATCCGATGATTAGGATAGCGACGTAGACGATATAGTATTTCCAGCTAGAAAGGATCTCGGTGAGTCCGGTAGATATGGAAATCGGGGGAAGGTGGAGAGTCACATACCCAATGGCGTCCAGAGCAAATGGGATTGGCGAACACGTTGAGGAACGTCGCTGTCTGTCCAGTAAGATAGACCAGTGACAAGCCGCGGGACCGCAGATTGTACGGCCAGATCTCTGCGGTGTAGGACATGAACAAGGGGGTGCTGCAGCTCTATCATTAGCGACTCTCATCTGGCGCGGAGTGGGAGGGTTGTTTGACTGGGAGTCCACATACAAAGCCAAATCAAAACCCGCATAAAAGATGAACAAAAACGGCACGACCGCAATACCGATATTCTTACTACCCGTCTCTGCAAACGAGCCCGAAAACGCCGTGACGAAGACATAGCTCACGCCCATGATGAGCGCCGACGCCAAAAACAGCATGCGGCGACCCAGGCGATCCACCGAGAACGCCGCGCCCACGGCCCAGATCAGGTTCCAGACTTGCAAGAAGCCATTGATCAGCGTCTGCTCGGTCACGCCCGTGATGCCCGCGCTGTTGAGCACCAGGGTTAGATAGAACGATACCACGCCGTTTCCACACCATTGCCCGAAAATCCCCATTGTGATTGTGATGTAGGCGCGGTGCTGGTTTCCCCGGGGTTTGAAAAGATCGGCCCAGCCGGAGGATTGGTTGGCTTCTTTTTCGCGGCGCAGGGTGTGGATGATTTCGTCGAGTTCCAGGGAGAGCACCTCGTCGTTGCTGTTACCCCCGCTGTGGTATTTCAGTAGGACATCTCTGGCTTCGTCGATTTTGCCCACGGAGACGAGGTAGCGCGGGCTTTCGGGCGCGAGGAGTAGGCCCGGTAGGGCGATGGTTGGGATCATGATCTGGAGGATGGACGGGATTCTCCAGGACCAGCTGTCGGCGTAATTACGCGTCCCTATTGCATTGTTCAGCACCAGCCCTTATTGCCAGGGTACGATGTGTACATACCAAACGTCACCCAGGCCGCCAGCAACGACCCCGGATACCACCCACAGCTATACAGCGGCGCCGCAATCCCCCGATGAGCCGGAAACGCCGTCTCGGTAATCCACAGTCCGGCAGAAACCGTCAGCCACTGATTCGCCACGCCGATGAATGCTCTCCCTAGGATAAACGTTGCCGGATTGTGGGCGGCGCTCTGGAGAACAGTTCCCAAAACTAAACTGATGTTTCCAACATAGATACCGACTCTTCTTCCGTATTTCTGGACCGTCCATGCTGATAGGAAGATGATGGACAAGGCACCCAGATTGCCGACGCTGTTGATGAATCCGAGCCAGGACCCTGTAGGGTGGTGCATGAAGTCCTGCCACGGGTCCAGCGCTTGCAGGCCGTTCATCATGCTGCCGTCGTAGCCGTTTGCGGAGGCGTAGAGGGTGATGCTGAAGATGATGTAGTTCAGCTTTAGCAGATGGGGTTTCTTGTACCATGGTGTGCTGTCGCGCTGCAACACCGCGGCCAATGTCGGGGGGAGACTTTGCTCCTCAGAGGGAGCTTTTGCGTTGATCATTGCAGCAGAAGGTGTGAAGGTGAAAGAATGTGAAGGGATTGATAGGATAGGATGGAGAACCTGGCAAGTGCAAGCCTATTTATCGTGACTGTAGTTTCACGGCATATCAATGCACCACAACATCTCGATCTCAGGACCAATACTCCAAGTCTTGCGCAATTCGAGATGGAATAGGCATCTTATGCGCTATTGTTTGCAATAGCCGAAGCGCTATAGTGATCCCGAAGGCCCGTCATTGCCGGCTGACAGAGATTCATTCGTCAATTGTTTGCGTCCCCATAGCAAGGACTCATCTCGATCCTCGCGCTGACCCGCCTCCTGGACCCCAAAGGCAAAGATTTAAGTGTTGATTGCGATATCGGCTGGTCAGCTGTTGCCATCACTCTAGATCCCGTGGCAGAGCTCCAGGAGGCTCGACTCGTAAGCCTCATCAAGTATGGTCCGCGGGCTGGACATTCGAGCATGTACTGCAGTAGGCTAGGAGTATATCTGCACATAGGAGATAGTACTCCAAGAAACGAAACTTTAGTGTTGATTGCGACATGCGATAGGCAAGTATTTAAGCATAACGTGTGCTCCGTGTGGTTGGAGGTCTTTATCCACTGTAGGAAGATATGTTCCGCATCCTGATGGCGTGATGCATGCTTCAAACTGACGCTACGCTACCGCATGCCAGCCCTAGCTAGTCTCGTGGCTGAATGATGTTTACGTTGAACTATATTATCACCCCTGCGAGGTGGAAGGTAATTCTGACAGTTGGACAGATCAGCATACAGCCCAACTACTCGCGTTACACTGGACCTAGTCCTGCCTGGAAAAATATCTCAGCATGCCGTTTACCTTGGAAGACCGTGCCGTCGACGATGTGCGGGCTTTACGACTCGCTGTCATCGGTGCAAGTCTCTCCGGGATCCTCGCCGGTATTCTCTTACCCGCAAAAGTGCCGAATATGCAGTTAACTATCTTTGAGAAGAATCTCGACGTGGTGAGTAAGTCTGCTGAAGAAAGAGACATTCGAAGAGCCCAGCCTGACACGAGATGGATCTAGGGAGGAACATGGTTCGAAAACGTCTACCCCGGCGTCCGCTGCGATATCCCGGCCAGCGTCTACCAAGCGACGTTTGCGCCCAACACAGAGTGGAGCGAGGACTTTGCGCAGGGAGGTGAGATTCGAGAGTACTGGCAGGGCCTTGCGCGTCGACACAACGTGTACCAGTATGTCAAGCTGGGGCATAAAATCCGCAGAGCGCACTGGAGCGACGTTTCATCCACGTGGAAGTTGGATGTCACGGATTTGACCACCGACACCCACACCGAGCAGCATTTCGATTTTGTGATTGCCGCCGTGGGGAAGTTCAATAACGCGATTCTGCCGAGTTACCCGGGCCTCGACGAGTACCAGGGGTTGATTCGGCATACATCCAACTGGGATCCCACGTATAATCCTACTGGTCAACGCGTAGCCGTCATTGGGAATGGGGCGAGTGGGATTCAGATCCTGCCGAATATCCAGCCTCTTGCTGCGCATATCGACCACTATGTTCGGAGTCCCACGTGGATCGCGAGCTCGTGGACCGGGGAAGAACGCACAGTCGGTGCAAGGCAGTTCTCTGCGGAACAGCTGGAGTCCTTCAAGGATCCCCAGGCATACCTCGAGTACCGCAAATTACAAAAGGACCAATATTGGCGCGGCGCTCTAAGCACCCTATCGGGCACTGAAGCCCACCAACAACTCCGCACAGACTCGGAAGAAACCATGAAACGACGCCTCAGCAAGGACCCCCAATTAGCGGAATCGATGATCCCCAGCTTCCCTCCCCACTGCCGCAGGCTCACCCCAGGCCCGGGCTATCTCGAAGCAATCACCGCCGAGAACGTCAGCTACATCACAACGCCCATCAAACGATTCACAGCAACAGGGATAGAAACCGTCGACGGTATCCACCGCCCCGTCGACGCCGTTTTCTGCGCCACGGGATTCTCTCGAGACTGTGCACCCGCCTTCCCCGTCGTGTCCAGAGGCGTCGATCTGGCCTCGGCCTGGACACCTGGTGGGAAATGGGGGTTCCCATACACGTATCTCGGCATCAGCACGCCCGGCTTCCCGAATTGGGGCTGGATGCTCGGGCCCCATCCGTCTGGGGTTACAGGCACAGTGCCAAAGGCCATGCAGACACTGCTAACATATTACGCGAAACTGCTTCGGAAGATGTCCACTCAAGGGATCAGGACCGCTGAACCCTCGATCGAAGCGACGGACGATTTCGTGGAGTATGTCAATGCATTCTTCCCCACGACGGTATTCACCGAGGATTGCAGTTCGTGGGCAAAGAGTGGTCGTGAGAGTTCGTATATCCACGGCCATTGGCCTGGTAGTGGAGCTCAGTGTGACATCGTGAGGAAGGAGCCCAAGTGGGAGGATTGGAAGTTTCGATATGATTCTCCGTCTGGGAATCGGTTTGCGCATTTGGGGACGGGGTTTACGAGGAAGGAGGTAGATCCGGAGTCGGATATGACGGAGTATTTGAAGTTGCCTGATACGATTGATTTGCGGAGGTTGCATGAGGACTGGTGGGAGGCGTGAGCTTGGTCTTGCATGTGATCCTAGATAGCGGTGTTTTCCTGCTAAGTTCCATCTAGATTGTTTGTAAGTGTGTCCATACTGCACTAGAACATGTCTGAGACTCTGCCACCTCACCGAACAAAGGGGTACAAAAGTTATCTCGAATTATAGTCAACGGCCACCGAGGGTTAGCCTCAGCTCAGCTACCTTTACAACGTATTCTATCGATTCCTCTAGACCAGGCAGAAGGCCTTATTCGAGGGCCCTAACTCCATTCTCAACCCGGCTCTTTCCTTCTACTGTCGTATCTGCGGCGAGTCCAGCATCAGTGTCGCTTGCTTCCCCCTCCAAGTCCCGCCCATCGTGTCCATGACCAGATGCTTTCCGGTAAAAGGTTCTGTCAGTATCCTTCCGACGGATATTCCACTATAACCGGCGCACTCACTCTTGCCTAATCCAAAACCACCGAACCACAAAAGTCCACCCAACAAACAAAACCGAATTAGCAAGCACAAACGCCCACCCCTTCCGAAACCGCGGCGCCTCCTCCGTCCGAAAGACCAACAGCCCAATCCACGCGCGCACAGAACTCGGCACAATCTGCATAATGCACAGGATCAACGCGCGTTCCTGTTTATTGTACCGCGTCAGATCATTCGCCCACCCGTAGATCACGCTCGCCAGGATAATCACGCAGTATTGCAGGTTGAACGCGAACCATTTTGCGGACTCGGGGACGTCCCAGATCACTAGGATGGTCATTGCCATGATATTGAAGGCGTTTGCGATGAGGATGGCTGCTGTTCGGCCCAGCCAGAGATCCGAGGCGAAGGGGATTAGGAATGCGTAGATGATTGAAAGGGCGGGTGCTGTCATGCTGAGGCGGTTCACCTCGCCTGTGGTGTACCGGCCCAGACTGTTGAGCCACAGGATGTATCCGCTCCAGTTCTGGGCGTCGGCGTTCCAGAAGATCACCTGCCAGATGACGACGAGGTAGATGATCGGTCTGCCAAAGGTGTACTTGAATAGTTTCCAAGAGAAAGTCGGCGTGAGATCGTTGTCTCTGCCGAATCCGATCTTCTCGAGTCGCGTCCTGGCAGCTGTGATTTCGGCGTCATTCACAACTAATCGATTCGGGAGATCCGGGGTCCCGGGCCAGAGGAAGAATCCGATGATTCCGATGGCGATGGACATCGTGCCAACAACTATGAACATCCATCTATTGGTTTTAGCATGCTCCTACGCTGGATGCAGAGATGGAACGATCTAACCTCCATCCGGCAAGACCCCCAACGTTGTGAATGTTGTCCGAGGTTGCGCTCTGGATCAGTCCAGCCGTGAGGCCGCCCAGCGGCAAACCGCACCAGAACAGGGCCCCGCGACGGCCAAACTCGTCCGGTCGGTCTAGGCGATTCGTATTAGTTACGCGTAGCCTTCCCAAGCTGAGTGAGGTATGAACAGGGTTTCTTACACCAAGACCCAAGAACATACTGAACCGCGACATAAAACGGCCCCTAGCGTAGCTGATCAGCACACACACGGGTTATCAATTCCAGGGTACATCAGCTGAGCAAACCTCGAAAAGTCCAACGAAAAATCGAAAGGCCAGGAACGCGCCGTACGAGTTCCCCCGGAATTGCAGTAGAGTAAACACCCCCCACCCAACCTGCAACCCAGGCACCAGATAATGCATTGGTACCCGTGTGAACAGGTACGCAAATGGTACCGTCCCAATTATCGAGGCACCCTGCGAGAGACTAGTAAGTTGCACCAGCTCGTCGCCGTGTAGATCAAGGTCTGTCGCAAGGCCGGAGACCCATGCATTGGCTATGCGTCCGTAACGGGTCAGTTCTAACTGTGACTCTTGCCATCTTTGAAGTGAGGACGTACAGATATTTGTGGCGTCAACATAATACATCCAGAACATGGCAAATGCATATGGAAGAAGTAACAGGTCAAGCTTTAGAAGCAATTTGCGGTCTTCTGGGCTGTCGGTCGCGGCGTACCAGTGATACCAGCGGACGCCTTTACGTTGGTGGTGCATGGTCAAGATGAGGATTCAAATTATAGACGTCTATATGGCAATGGTACAAACTGAGGTGGCCGTGGTTCACGATATAGATAGATATATTTGACCCTTGGATTGTGGTAGAGTCGATGCCTCCCTTCCAAGATCCCCTGCCGCACCTCCAGAGCAGGATCGCATTGCGCCATGAGTATACTCACTTGTGCAATCCGACCACCTCAAGTCTCCCATGGATGTTGGGGTAGGTATGGATACCTTTGCATCAGCGTCAGTTGGACTAACTAGCGCATATTAGGCGGGAAATATATTCCGCATCCTTCATGTCCAGGACGTGATGTCGTGGAATAGGGGTATATTGCGTGCTAGCTGGAACAGGCTGATTCATGCATCTCCGGCACGGTTTCCAGTAGAGCGCAGTCGTAGCTTCCAAGTGATTTACTGCAGGTACCGTGTCTACGGCTCAATTAACCCTCATACTTAACCCGTACCCAGGCATTTTTTTCGTTAGCTACGTAGCTTGCTTCCGTTTTTTTCTCCTTCCATCAACAGTATCCCTGGGCATACCGTTGTGGTACTGTCCAAGCCCTATTGCTGCAAGCCATGGCCGATACACCAAGACAAGCACCTAAGCCATGGGTTCTCAACGCAGGGTTGATGAATACCCCCGGGCATCTCGCACCAGGCAAGTAGCTACTCGCCTTGCCTCGTCTGCATACGGTGTAACTTATCCTTGCACTCTCCAGGTCTCTGGCGCCACCCCCGCAACCGAACAGCCGAATATAACGATATAAGCTTCTGGCAAGATTTCGCTCGCGTTCTCGAGACCGGCAAGTTCCACGGCGTCTTCCTCGCCGACGTCCTGAGCCACTACGACGTGTACAAAGGACCGGGGAATATCGACATTAGTCTACCTGGTGCAGCGCAGTTCCCAACTTCGGATCCGCTGTAAGTTTCCCAATGTTCCCCTTCAACCCCACGACAAGGAGAATAGAGGGAATATGTGGCTGTGAACTGATCTCGGGGCAATAGCTTCATCGTCCCCATCATGGCAGCAGTAACAACGCAACTCTCATTCGTCGTCACCGTCTCAACCACCTACGACAAGCCATACCCGCTAGCCCGCAAGTTCACCACGCTCGACCATCTAACGAAAGGTCGCGTTGCCTGGAATGTGGTCACGAGTCATCTAGACGGCGCGGCTCGGAATTTCGGGCTTGATGAGCAGATCCCGCATGACGAGCGCTACGCGCTTGCAGAGGAGTTCCTGGAGGCGACGTATAAATTGTGGGAGGGCTCGTGGCGCGATGATGCCGTTGTGAAACGTGGGCTGCAATATGCGGTTCCAGGTCGGGTGCGGGCTATAAACCATGATGGGTAAGAGAAACAGGAGATGATACATTCTTGACCGTGGCTCTGCTAATCATGATTGAACAGGAAATACTTCAAAACGGCCGGCCCACTAGCCAGTGAGCCCTCGCGGCAGAGAACCCCGTTACTCTTCCAAGCTGGATCTAGTTCTGCGGGACTCGCCTTTGGCACGAAACATGCTGAGGTCATGTTTGTTTCTGGGTCGGATCCCAAAAAGGTGAAGAAAAGTGTGGACCAGATTCACGAGGCGGCGGCCAAGAATGGCCGCGCACCAGGGGCTATCAAGGTTATTGTTGCAGTCACTGTGATCGTTGATGAAACCGATGAAAAAGCTCAAGCGAAGTATGCAGATTATCTCAGTTACGCAGATGAAGAGGGGATGTATGCTCTCTTCGGCGGATGGACCGGCATTGACCTATCCAAGTTTAGCGAGGACGAGGACTTCCGGTTCTCCGGACCGGGCCTCGTTCAAGGTCTTATTGCATCCTGGTCTGACACGGCCCCAGAGAGCAGCGGTGGAGGGAAATGGACCAAACGACGAATGGCCAGGGAGTTTGCAATTGGGGGTGTCCATCCCCGTACTGTTGGGTCTGCAAAGACGACCGCGGATTTTTTGCAGCACTTTCAGGAGGTATCTGGTGTTGATGGGTTCAATATTGGCGGGGCGATCTATCCTGCTGATTTCGAGGATGTGGTCAAGTACCTTTTGCCTGAGTTGAGGGCTCGAGGGTTGTTTTGGGGAGACTATGTGGCCTCAACGGCGAGAGAAAATTACTCTGGGGACGGTCAGGGCCCGAGGTTGAGAGCGGATCATCCGGGCGCAGGTTATCAGTGGCATGGAGAAAAGTAACTGTGTTTGTATCTTAGAATTGCAGATTCGGTCTTGTGATGATTCTGCAGTAAGTCTCAACCAGATGCATATCAAAGCCCGGTTCATCCAATGAGTAGCTACACTAAGCTAGACACACGAACACTAGGGCAGTATCACCAAGTAAAAGAGGCAATAGAGACGACACTATATTAGATCTGGAATACCTCGTAGTACATAGACTGGAGATCTGCGAAAGTGAGCCGTAACACTACGTGGCGTCTCCGGTGGAGACAACTACTGTAACCGCCCCTCCTATAGCCTGCGGAGTCAAGAGGTTTGATGCCGAACGCGTCGGTGGCAGGCACTGGCACACATACATAGAATTTTCATACCTACGTTCTCCTTCTATCACGTAATTCTCCGGTTAATGATGCTATACCGACATCGGTGTGGAAAGCACCAAAGCATGACAGCTGCTACTGTACAATTATGGGGTCTGAATATGCCACACAAATCCCTATATTAAGCTGAGTACATGCAGCCATTTTCTATTATCGAAATTTCCAAGTATCGAGCTTTGAGAAAACGCGTGAACAGAAATTCTGTGTCATCACTCATCCTACACAATGCCTCCTAAAGCAGAAAAACCGCGCATCTACATCAATGCATTTGAAATGATCACGCCCAGCCACCAGTCCTTTGGACAATGGAAACGACCCGAAGACAAGGGCCTCACCAAGGGTCGAAACCTAGCGTACTGGACGAACCTGGCGCAGCTTCTGGAAAAGGGCGGCGTTACCTCTCTCTTCCTAGCGGACGCCTACAGCCAGAATGACATGTACAAGGGCAACGCCAGCACCGCGGTGCGGACGGCTTGCCAGTTTCCTATTGCGGATCCTGTCGTGGTAAGCAGGTGTCCCCGAGAACCAAAAGAAAATGAGGCAGATGGCTGACCCATTTCTTTTTTTTTTTTTTTGCGAAAGCCCATCTCGGCCATGGCAGCTGTTACCAAACGCCTGACCTTTGCCATTACGGCGAGTACTAGTTTCGAGGCGCCGTATGTCCTGGCGAAGCGTTTCTCCACGCTGGACAATATGACTGACGGCCGATTTGGCTGGAATATTGTCACGTCGACCAAAAAGTCGGCGTTCGATGCGGTTAGTGCAGACCCTTACACGGATAGCAGGTAACTGACTTCTGCCAGGTGGGAATCCCGCTTGTTGCGCATGACACAAGATACGAGGTTGCAGATGAGTATATGGAAGTCGTATACAAGTGCGTACAGCCGTCGTATGGGAAAGACAGCGAGCGGGGAGACCATTTATCTCTTCCCCCATTCACCCTCCCCCTCCCTCCCGTCTCAGTGCTAATTCACCGCTAGAATTTGGGAAGGCTCCTGGGCCGACGATGCCCTGAAGGAGCATGAAGAAACGGGCGTTTTTGCGGACCCAGCACGCATTCGTACCATTGAACACAAGGGTCCCCATTTTAACGTCCGCGGCATGCACATCGTCGAGCCATCGCCGCAGCGAACACCCTTTCTCTTCCAGGCCGGAACCTCGCCGTAAGTATTCTTCGAATCATCTACTGTTTCATTCATCCATTCTTCCATTCTTTCCTTTCTCACTGTTCGGTTAAGGCTAACTCACTTGAAACTGCAGAGCTGGTATCGCGTTTGCTGCCAGACATGCAGAAGGCACATTCGTGTCTGGACTCTCAGCGCACATCATTGCGCCGCGCGTCGCCGCGATCCGAGCCGAGGCAGCCAAGCTCGGCCGCGACCCGCAGAGCATCAAGGTGTTTGCAATGATGACGCCGATCGTGGGCCAGACGGATGAAGAGGCCCAAGAGAAATACAAGCGCGCGCTGGCCTACGCCGACGAGGAGGCCGGCCTCGCCCTGTTCTCAAGCAACGCGGGCATCGACTTATCCAAGTACGACCTCGACACCCGCATCACACCGGATGACATCACCATCGACGACCGCGTGCACTCCATGGTCAACAGTCTAAGCTATCGCGGCGATGACCTGCCCGCCTGGACACCGCGCAACATCGGCAAGCAGCTTGCCCTTGGCGGCAACGCTCCGCTGCCCATTGGGTCGGCTGCCACTGTAGCTGACTTCTTGGAGGGGTTCATGGCCGTCGCGGACGTTGACGGGTTTAATATGTGCCATGTCACGACTCCTGGGAGTTATGAGGACCTCGTTGAGCTTTTGATACCGGAACTGCGTCGACGCGGCCGATACCCTGTCGTGGATGATCCCGGTGAGAGGGGCACGTTGCGCGAGCAGATCTATGGCCGGGGCCAGTCGAGGTTGCGCAGCGATCATGTGGGCAGCACTTGGAAGTACGACTGTTACCCTGAGGACAAGTAGTCCGGTAAAGGTTATCTTTGCCAGTTTTCGCTTGGGCATGTGGATGTCGCGACACTGCTATCGGGATATGCGTGAAAAACGTTCCTGGTTGGAATGGAGTACTATCGCGGCGTGTCTAGAATAGTCCAATGATAAAGTGTGCGCGCGATTGCGTTTTCTACTAGATGCTAGTTTATGTGTATTCCTACTGGCCAAGTCATCAATAGACGATAGTATCAAGCACCATGGGACTTGGTCAGGCTTTCAAACAGCGGCTTCAGCGACGCCGCACTCCTCTTCGGAAACCGCTTCAGCCCATTCTTAAAGTCCACAAACGTCACGCCAAACCGCGTCTGGTAACCCTGCGTCCACTCAAAATTATCCAACAGCGACCAGGCCATGTATCCGCGCACATTAACCCCGTCTTCACGCACTGCATCCGCCATCGCACGCACGTAGCCGTCAAGGTACTCGACGCGGAACACATCATCCAACGCCGCGGCCCCCTCCAGCAGACTCTCACCCTTGATACTAGTGCCGTTCTCTGTCACGTAGATATTCGGCCACCCGTAGCGCTTGCTCACCCATACCAGCAGGTCCCGGAACCCGCGCGGATGCGGCCTCATAGATGCTATCTCCGTCTCCGGCCCGATGACATCACCCACCTTGTTCCGAAACGTCACGTCGACATGGCCCAGGAAGTCGTCGTCCGGCGGCGGTGGCGAAGCCGGCTTATGGCGAACATAGACGGACGTGTAGTGGTTCATGCTATAGAAGTCGCTGGACCCCAGCACAAGCTCACGCTCCTCCTCAGTGAACTGCGGGAGACGCTCACCCAGCTGCGCGCGCATCGACGCCGGGTACTCGCCAAAGTAGATTGGATCCGCAAACCACGAAATGACAAACTCCATATGGCGAGTCGCGGCCTCCACGTCGGCCGCGTCCTCGGCGTCCCACGGGTACGCAAAGTCGCCGTTCAGCGCGATCCCAATCTCGCCGTCGCCGTCCGCGCTGCGCCGGTATGCGCGCACGGCCAGACCATGCGCGACGAGCAGGTTGTGACCCACCTGCCACGGCTCGCGCGCGCTGTCGCCCTCCGCCGCCTGTGTTCGGTCGGACGTGCGGCCGGGCGCCATGCGGCCCGCGCCATAGCCCATTGCGGCGGATGCCCACAGCTCGTTGAAGGTATTCCAGTGCTTGCACTTGTGGAGGGCGGCGAAGATGGTGCGCGCGTAGTGCTCAAAGTCGCGCGGGAACTCGTGGCGATTCCGCAGGCCGCCGTAGCGGGTCTCGAGGGCCTGCGGCAGGTCCCAGTGGAAGAGGGTGATGAAGGGTGTGATCCCGGCGTCGAGTAGGGCGTCGACGAAGCGCACGTAGAAGTCCAGGCCCCTCTGGTTGATTGGGTCGTTTCGTCCGCCCAGGGGGATCACGCGCGACCATGACACTGAGAAGCGGTAGGCTTTGGCGCCGAGGGACTTGAGGAGGGCGATGTCTTCTTCCCAGCGGTTGTAGGAGTCGCAGGCTACGGCGCCTGAGCTGTCGTCGATGATTTTTCCGGGAATGTCGCAGAAGGTGTCCCAGATGGACGGGGCGCGGCCGTCCTGCGTGGCGGCGCCCTCGATCTGGTAGCTGGGCTGTCTGTCAGCGAGGGACGGACGTCGAGCAGGTTGACGAGAACATACGCAGATGTGGAAAAGCCCCACAGAAAGTCTTTGGAAAAGGACATGGCCAAGAACGAGATGGAGAGAACCAAAGGGGTTTCACAGCAAGATTCCTCGCCCGTATCTGAAAGCTGGGCTGGTGCGAAACCCTTTTACTATGTGCTATAAACACTAAATCATTTATAGCATATGGCATTTGCAATACTTGGAGAGGGACAGAAAAAATCCTTGATGCGACATGGATAGTTTGCCAATTCACACGTTTAATCACACAACTGCCCACTTGGTCCCATCTGTACTCCATTAGCAAAATGCATAGATTAGAGCGGAAAATATGTTCCAGCAGATCCCAGCACGACATAACATACCGTATCCACGCCATAGTTAAGCACCAAGTCGCACATATATGAAAACAAGCTATTTACTAGGGCCACTTCGAATAGTGTGTCCAACGATCCCACAACTACTGCAGCATTCCAGATCTCGTTAACAGGGCACAGATACAAATCCTTGGCTTACTTCTTAGACTGGACATCAACCTACAGGGCGCATTTCTTGCGTTCCTGTGCAGATACAAGGGATTTGTTGGGAATCAGATCCACTTCTCGCTGGAGTAAGAGACACACTTGAGCTCTAATTGTGGAGTGTCCATTCGAACGGCTTGCGGAACTTGGGCCGCCTTGTAGCTCCTCCATTTTACTGTCATCGTGAGTATCTGGAAGAAAAGCCTTGATGGGCTCATGTAGCAGATGAAAGTCCTCACGATCCTCAACCCTGCTCATCAATCTAGGGCGATAAGTAATTCACCTTGCTGCCCTCTCACGCCCTCCTTCAATGGAGCATATCCTCTAGTTCCGCAGAAACGTCAACTGGTGTTTCAGCCGCTGATATATTCTCTGTCAGAACAAGTGCTCCCTGCCCCTTTAAAGTTTTCTATCTTATTTTTTGCAAAGAACATCCAATTGAGCTTATCAGGCTGACTCTTCAAGTGATTCCACCTCAACACCAGGGTCAGAAGATACAAAACACCCTCGGTAAGCCACGAACCATCATCGACCAAATTTCCCACTCCAGGAAAAATTCCCCACAGAGAGCCTCCTGCGCAGAAATCGCTTCTTCGCGCTTTCGCCAGACGCAACGACTTTTCCACTGTTGATTGGCGCGCTCGAGCCGCTGCCTTCGCCCTTTATGTATAAACATCATCCAACCACAGCCATGCCAAATGCCCGAGCATATTTCCGGCATGACAATTGAGAGGAGGGCTTCTTTCCACCCCGGCCAATTGCGGCCCTTTGGTCGTCGGGGACCAGAGCAGATCGCCCACATGCACGACACGACTCACCGAATCATGGTCACTGAGAGGAATGTGTTGGCTGGTGCATAAAGTAATACGAGGGCTGGCGCGCTGCAAGGGCCACGCCTCCTTTTTAGTCCGTTTCGCTTCGTGTTGTCGAGTCCGAGGATTGCGGATACGGGCTCGCATTCTTTTCCCTTCTCAGGTAATGTGTTTTTGGGGTGACAAGCTGAGAATCATCATTTCTCCACACGTTATCATTCCAAGGGCTCCTCGAGCAAAGCCTACAGCCAAGAGAGTACTCACGAGGCTTTGCGGACGACTGGAGTCTGTCCTGCGTGCTTATATCGGGGGGCTGTTGCTTGGCTTCTTGGTTGTTGAGGGGTCCCGTCTTGTTCACTCCGTGTGATGCGCCATTTCTCGCTTCCCCCGCTCGCACGATCCTGCTAATATCAACAACCGCTTTGCCCCTGGGAGGGAGCGTCGTGTTTTCTCTTGGCTTCGTATTCCAGACCGACCTGAGCCCGCCAAGCGGCCCCGGAGATGAGGCTGAGCATTCAGCACCCTGTATACGCTGAGCCGCAGGGTCTCGCAAATACGATGCTCGCCGAAAGTGGAATCATATCACGACCTCTAGCTGACCCTCCAGAGGATAAAAGGGGGACCAAGCCATCTATTCCCACTTCTCTGGCCACCAGCTCAAACATTCCGTTGACAAACATCAACAACAAGACCTTCCAGCCTATACCAAAAATCCTGATTCCTCAATCACCAACAAAGCCACAACAATGCGGTTCACTGAATTCCCCCTCGCCGCGCTGGCCCTCCTCCTCAGCGCCCCCCTAATCTCCGCCGAAGACACCGACTTCGAGCTCCCAGCATGCATTTCCGCCTGCATAAAGGAGAACCCGCTCTCCTTCGACACCTGCTCCGACACTATCGACGGCCCCAGCGAACAGGCGTGTGTCTGCGGCATTGTGCAGTTCTCCGCGCAGTGCGACTGCGTCGACGAGTGCTCGCTCGAGGACATGGCCGTCTACGCCGCGACGATCCCGGGCTGGTGCCGCTATGAGTTCGCCCCAGCCCTGACTGATGAAGAGCTCGAGATTGCCAACGAGGAGTCGCTCTCGGATAAGGACTGGGAGTCCTTCCTTGACGGGCCGTCTGTCGTTGAATTAAATAGTGATCTTGCTGGGGGTGATACTGGAAGTGAGACTGAGACTGAGACCGAGACCGACACCGAGACCGACACCGGTGACAGTGATGATCAAAGCGTGGATGATACTGAGGAGGCGGAGGAGGAGACTCCCGATGACAGCTCGACCGAGGACACCACCGCCGAGGATGATAGTAGTGACAGCCCCGATACGGACGCGGCCACGGGCCTTGCCGTACCAGGATTTGCGCTTGCGGGTGCAGTTCTGCTCGCTTTGATGTTCTAAACGTCTCTGGCTATGAATATGGCTCCCCTTGTTGGCATCTATCATGTTGGGGGCAAAAGGCCGAGCGAGTGGGTTCTCCCTGCCATGTTTTCCAAAGTAGGGAACGTGACAAGGTCATACTGGATGGACGGGGACTCTCATACAGGCTTCTCACTACAAGCCAAAAAGGATCTATTTTTTATTATCAGTATTTAGCACCCATGGATGCTCTTTTGTATATAATAATATGTGCCATGCTACCCTGGATTTACCATGTCTGTAAACAGGCCTGCTAATCAATACATGGCTCTCCTTCTCAAGCTACAAGCTCTTGTTCCCAGTCACAGGTCGCAGTCATACACTGAGGTCATATAATCATAAAAAATCAAGTACAGATACAGGCCAGCTGATATCACCCACACTCGGACTCAATGCTCTATCATACCTTCGATACAATCCCGCATGGCGAAAGGATAAACCTAGGAGGGGTCTGGACGCGAGAAGAGTGTTTGCAGGGACTCAAGGAAAAGTGAGCAAAAAAGCAACAGACAGCTCTACTGACTTGAAAGCAAGAAGGGGTGGATAATATAATTCTTTAAAGTCTGACCCTATGATTCACTCGGGGTTACCAACAGGATGGTCTGCAGCCAAGTAAAACCGCAAAGTGACTCGATTAAGCTGCAGTGCTCCTGGTTGACAATCTGAATCGGCACATTGGCCCACAGAGCCCAAATTGAGCATTGGCTGAATTACCTAGTCGCTTGTTCCTCAGCATAGATCCAGAGACAATGCTCAAGCATTTTGCCGTCGCCAACAAGCAAATGGGCCACACAATCACAGAAATACCTCAAACAAATCAAGTAAACGACTTCTCTTATCAATTTCTGCTGTTCTGATGGCTGGTAGGGTTGGATTTGGTCTCTTGGCTTTCAATACTTCTTCTTTGACGACGCGTTTTCTGGCCATGCCTGCAGGATATATCGTGTCTCGTCCTTTAGAACGCCGCATCTCTCAATCTATAGCCTGCAACTTCAGACTTGGGAATCCATGTTCATCCTCCTGAACATAATTTGTAATAGACACTCATAACCTATATTGCTTAGCTTGATCCACCTCGGTTGATGAGCCCTGTACGGAGTACAGACGAACTTGAAGGAGATCATGTGATGCTTGGGTTTGGCTGACCAATCACGGGCCCCGTGATGAGCTCTCCGCAGTTCAGAGAATCCTGGGGAACGGGGTCCAGAGCCTCGCACTGGGGCACTTTTTGCACTTTCCCAGCCTGCGGAGTACTCCATCGCTCTTTCCTCGAATCCACGTCAGAGTTGACCCTGACGTGTGTTCCGTTTCTCCTATCGCAGAGTCGTGACGAACCCAGAGATAACAGGCGTGGTCGTCTTGCGTCCCTGGCCACGGTCTGGTCTGTGTCGGTCGCAATCGAGACTCTGAGCATTGAACACACACTCGACTATTCCTTCCCCGGTCGCGAGTCATGCAACAGCATTCGACTGATTCGTCTCTAACTCTGGGTTACATCTCCTGCCTGCTGAGCGGCTGTCTGACCAGACACCACACGTCATGCCCGATAAGCTCGTTCCCCCGATCAACAAGGGGTGAGACAACACCGCGACCGGACTCGCGGGCGTGGATAATTTTCCGTTCTCGCTTTTATGCGTCAGACAACAACATAAAAGGATGTGTTTCTGACATGGATTTTAGGCTGGGCAAGGCTGGGAGAGGCGCATTCGAGCCAGGGAACCGAAGCCACTGACGTTAAGTGCGCCCACAACAAGTGATCTTCCATTTAGCGCGAGATGATTTGGAGATGGGCTGACCAAACAACGAACGTCAACGGCCAGGCCTTGGATCGGGAAAAAGCCGCAACACTCGACCTCCGTTATTCGTTTCCTGGTACTCACATTGAGGGGGAGTGTAACGGTGGCTGCCACTCGAGGGTTGGAACGGAGATGCCGCGTGGTTCCGAGTAGAAAAGACTCAGGCCTGGACAGCGCACGATGCTCCCACTTTCAACCTAGTCTGCGAGTCCAACATGAAGGATCTTACTGAAAACCGGATAATCCTTGAACATGATCCAATCAGACTTCGTGGTGACCACTGTAATGGAGGGTACAAGGGCTTGGGGGCGGAAAGATAGACATAAGCATCCCCAAGGAATCTTGACCAGTCTTGACTGTTCTTGGGGTTCTTGGTCCACCCCCGGACTGGGGACCCCATTTCAGATGACATGTCCATGTGGACTGCCCGCATTGATAGGTGGGACCAATTGTCGAATCTGCCAACGAGCCCAAGGCTCCCCAGACTTTGTGGGTCATCGGGCGTTGCACTTGCTACAGTCTCCTACCACCCTTGTAGGTCTTTTGTCAGTTACCACCACAGGAAGAGATATGACGCTTTGCTCGAACCACCCTACAACCTGTCATTCGCGTGCACCATCGTCGGTGGCGCGGCGGCATAAACCACACAAAGCCGCACGGCAAAGTCCCAGGGGCGCGGAAGTGATAAATGTGGGATGACCCTGGTCCGAGCAAGGTTGCCGCTTGCGTTTCTTTTTGTCTTTTCCACGCCTCTTTCCCCTGGCATTCCGCACTGGCAATATGGACTACCACGCCACTCAATCCTCGAGTAGCAGCAAAGAAGCTGGAGCTGGAGCCGAGCACCGAGAGGAGCGCAAGGCCAGCCAGGGCATCTATGACGTCGAAAGCCGGGACGGCAACAAGCTGAGTGCGGTTTTCGAGAACCCGCTCGCTGGTATTCCTCGAGACCAGCTCTTCAAAGACGTTGATCTGTTCTGCGCGCAGTATGGCT
Source organism: Aspergillus carlsbadensis (assembly GCA_025688815.1). NCBI lineage: Eukaryota > Fungi > Ascomycota > Eurotiomycetes > Eurotiales > Aspergillaceae > Aspergillus > Aspergillus carlsbadensis. The sequence continues at coordinate 63,855 of MU628250.1, forward strand.
TGGACCAGCATCGAGACCTTTTTCGAAAGGGTGCCTTGATCTCACAGAACCCCGCCGCAGTCGAGACCCTACCTGAGCTCAGTGAGCAGGAGAGGGAGGCCATCCGTCGTGAAACCACCCACAAGTGGTCGCAGCCATGGTCGCTTTACTTTTTGGCTGGTGAGTGTAATGTCGCCGCAAGTTGATATCTGAGCTAATTGACAGCGATGTGCTCGCTCGCTGCTGCTGTGCAGGGAATGGACGAGACAGCCAACAACGGTGCTGTTGAGATCTATCCTAGAGTATGTCCACTTTCGTCGGCTCACACCTACTGTGTCGCCCAGCGGCCATCACGACTAATTGTAACAGCTCCTCGGAATCGAATCCGATCGTTTTTCTCCACAGATGCAAGACTACATCACCGGCCTTGTCGTCGGAGCCCCGTATCTTGCTTGCGCTCTCATTGGTTGCTGGCTCACTGAACCTCTAAACCGATACTTTGCACGAAGAGGAACAATCTTTATCTCCTGTGTTATCGCGGCTATAGCTTCGATCTGGGAAGGTGTTGCCAATTCATGGGTCAATCTTTTCCTGGCGCGCTTTGTCCTTGGTCTAGGAATTGGATCCAAGTCATCTACCGTACCTGTCTATGCGGCCGAATGCTCCCCGGCCCCTATAAGAGGAGCACTGGTGATGATGTGGCAGATGTGGACTGCTTTCGGTATCATGCTTGGTAAGTCTCTATGAACGCTACTTGGTCTAGGGCAGGATTGACCTGTCTTATAGGTAATATCATGGGCGTTGCATTCATGGGCGTCCACGAAGACCTTAGTTGGCGACTAATGTTAGGGAGCACTGTCGTTCTGCCCATTATTGTTTGCGCACAGGTATACTTTTGCCCTGAATCTCCTCGCTGGCTCATCGAGCACAACAAGATCCCCAAGGCATTTGAGTCTTTCCGAATTCTGCGTCCAACCGAGCTGCAGGCTGCCCGTGACCTGTACTATGCCTATGTTGGCGTGGAAATTGAACGCAAGGTGAACAAGGGCAAAAACTTCTTCACAATGTTCTTTGAGCTCTTTACAGTTCCCCGAAACCGGCGCGCTACTCTCGCCACCTGGATTGTCATGTTCCTGCAACAGTTCTGTGGTGTCAATGTGATTGCCTACTACTCGACCACAATCTTTGTGGAATCTGGATATAGCATTCAGGAGGCCCTGCTGGCATCCATGGGGACGGGTATTCTCAATTGGGTCTTCGCCATCCCGGCATTCCTGACTATTGATACGTGGGGACGCCGCAATCTGCTCCTCTTTACGTTTCCCTGGCTTGCCATCTGGCTGTTCTGGTCCGGATTCTCCTTCTGGATTGAGGATGACATTCAGGATAGTAGGAAGCGAGTCGCTATGGTCACGACTGGGATGTATCTCTTCGAAGTGTTCTACTCGCCTGGCGAAGGTCCAGTCCCGTTTACCTATTCTGCTGAAGCGTTCCCGCTGCACGTTCGAGAAGTTGGCATGTCCTGGGCGACAGCGACAACATGGTGCTTCAATTTTATTCTTTCCTTTACGTGGCCGATGTTGCTCCGCGCGTTCAAGCCTCAGGGAGCGTTTGGCTGGTATGCAGGGTGGTGTCTTATTGGATGGGTCTTGGTTCTGCTCTTCGTGCCGGAGACAAAAGGTGTGCCCATATTATGCCCTTCTACTGCTCCTCAACAGGTTAATAATTGCTGACTTGTGTAGAACTCACTCTGGAGGAACTAGACCGGGTCTTCTCTGTCTCCACGCGGCACCATGCAGCGTATCAGCTGCGGAATGCCATCTGGCACTTCCGCACATGGATACTCAGACAGAACCTGGAGCCATTGCCGAAGCTGTACGAGACAGTCGAAAGCTCGACTCCTGAGATGAAGTCGGAGACGCAGACAGCTACAGAAATAGTACAGGACACGAATGGAACAACTGCGGAGCCAAAGAGAGAGGATGGTAATGAAACCATAGCCGAGAAGTGAGCTGAGCAGCCGGCTGGGTGTGTTGTAATAGCGGGGTGAGTCGGAGAGAAATTGGCATCAACTCGGATGTTGATGCCCCTGATACCTATTCTTACTAGTGACTTATGCTTGGTATGCGGTTGATAAATCTGGGAATAATTGTTGAGTTGAACGACCTCCATATTTGGGGCCTGGCCACTGGTGTCATTCGAATGTTGCTGTTGTACTTCCTGCAAAATGTATCTGGTTACTATGTAATCCAACTGTCGCGGCTCCCCTCGTCCCACTTCCCAAGTGTAACACATCCCTGCCTGTCGTCTCGATGCGCTCTTCAAGTTCGTCTCACGCATTATGCTTCCCTGAAGACAATCCCCAGTTTCGACAACACACGCACGGCAAAACACCGGAGAAACCTGCCAGTCAAGCCCCACGCCCCGCAATTTCCCCAAGCCTCCCACCCTCAAGCTGCGCCAATCCATCCCCAAAGCGGCAACATATGAAGAAGATCGGCAACCGCGTCGGCTCTCCACACCCTTAACGCCGGGGATTGCCCCAGAAGCAGACTGGGATGGAGATTCAAATTCGGCAACAAGAGTCCGGCTACTTGCCGGGGATTGGAAATCACCCTCTGGAGGCCCAGTGATGAACTTGTGCGGCAACGTCATTGTCCCCGCTTTCCGGTGTTGCGCCGATTATGGGCTATATAAATCCGGGGTGGGTTGCGCTGAGGGGGTGAATTGGAAAGCAGGGACTATTAGCAACTTCGGAAGCAGGCAATATGAAGGTTCCCGCGACGTCTCTTGCTATCTCGCTGGCTGTCCTATGCCGTGTTGGAGATGCTGCTCCGACCTCCTCGGAGCCTACAGCAAGTGTCCGCAATGGAACGTACGTCGGTGTACAGAACGCACACTACAGCCAGGATTACTTCCTCGGGATTCCCTATGCTCAGCAGCCTGTCGGGAACCTTCGGTTCACCGTTCCCCAGACTTTGAATGAGACGTGGGAGGGAACTAAAGAGGCGAAGGAGTATTCGGATATTTGTGTTGGATATGGAGTGCGTACTGCCTCGCTCTTTGCTGTGCCATGAATGCCGTCAATGGACTGACTTCGTTGTCTTCTAGACAGATTCGATCTGGTATCCGCAAGGCGAAGCGTGCCTAACACTTAACGTTATCCGGGACTCGTCGGTGGACGTTGGCTCGAATCTCCCCGTTGGCGTCTGGATCCACGGTGGTGGGTTTGTCCAGGGCTCTGGGGCGGACCAGAGATACAACATGTCTGCGATCGTCGCCAACTCGCATAGGATTGGTAAGAGTCTTTTATCATCAGTAGTCCAATTTCACACCTCGCCTGCTAACAGATCCAGGAAAACCCTTCATCGGCGTAACAATAAACTACCGCCTCTCAACCTGGGGCTTCCTCGCCTCCCAAGAAATGACCGAAAGCGGAAACACAAACCTCGGTCTCCGCGACCAGCGCCTCGCCCTCCACTGGATCCAAGAGAACATCGGCGCCTTCGGTGGCGACGCGAGCAAAGTGACCATCTTCGGCGAATCCGCCGGAGGAATGTCCGTTGGCGCGCAGCTAATCGCATACGGGGGCCGCGACGATGGACTCTTCCGCGCGGCCATTATGCAGTCTGGTGGGTCGGTCATGGCGTCGCCGATGAATACGACGGCTTATCAGGGGATGTATGATGAGATTGTGCGGAAGGTTGGGTGTCGTGCGGCGAAGGATACGCTGCAGTGTCTGCGGGAGGTTCCCTTTGAGACGCTGAATGCTGTGTTCAATGGCACGGATGGGGGCTCGGCGTATAGCTTTTGGCCGGGCGTGGACCATGATTTGATTAGGGAGCGGGGAAGTAGCCAGCTGGATAAGCATCAGTTCGTCAAGGTGCCTATCATTGCTGGTACGAATACGGATGAGGGTGCGTCATTTGGGCCGACGGGGATCAACACGACGGAGCAGTTCTACAGGTACTTGACAAGTAAGTCTATCCTCTCTCCAGGCAACTGACTTCCGTGATAAACCATACTAACGATTCAAAGACGGCGACTCCGGCTTCAAGCTCCCACCACCCATCGCCCGCGAGATCCTCGAGCTCTACCCCGACGACCCATCCCAAGGAATCCCCGCCTTCCTAGGCTCCCAACGCATCCCCTCAAAGGGCTACCAATGGCGCCGCACCTCTGCCTACGCAGGCGACTACTCGATGCACGCGAACCGCCGGCGGCAATGCCAAGCATGGGCTGAAGCCGGGGTCCCAGCCTACTGCTACCGCTTCAACATGCGCAGCGGGAATAGCGACTACCTCTCAGGCGCAGCCCATTTCGAAGAAGTTGCGTTCGTGTTCAATAACATCGCGGGCCTGGGGTATCACTACGGCCTGCCGTTTGAGGGGATGCCGGAGTCGTATTCAAGGTTGAGTACGCTGATGGCGAGCATGTGGGCGGCTTTTATTCATGACCTGGATCCGAACTCGGGGGTTGAGGCTGATGTTTATTGGGAGGGGTATGGAGTGCATCAGCCGGTGGATATTGTTTTCGATGCTAATGTTACGGGGCTGGGGTATGTGGAGGATGATACGTGGAGGAAGGAGGGGATTGATTTTATCAACTCTGTGGCGAAAGCACTTTGGCGATAGGGCCCTTGACTTATCATCGCCTGACACGTCCGTATGCTTGAATGCGACAGTTATAGAAGCGAACTCGATTGCTAATGCGGCCTGAAAGATGCATGATGGAATCGCATGTGCTCTATATACAGCTGAAACTCGAGCCCTAAATATGAGGCCCGGTTCAATCGTGTCTCGTGTACCGGAATAACCCGTGGAGTTGGGTTACTTCAAATTGCAAATGCGCAGGATTATGGTATGCAAAAACAAATCATGGTGCGTTCCGAAGGCAAACGATGGATAAAATCAGACACTCCACATAACCTTCCCTTTCCCAGTACCTACCAGGAGCAATCCTCATCACTGCCCCCCAAAATGCTCCCCGCACTCCCCATTCCTAAAACACGGCAGACACAACCCAGACTCCCTATAGGGCAGGCACTTATTAATCTCGCTGAGCACGCGCTCCCTCTGCGCCAGGCCATCGAACTGGAAGCAGTGGCATCCGCTCTTGGAATTCTTGCACAGATACGAATAGAAGGGGAGTTGCTGCGCTTGTTCTAGGATCTTGCTGCAGCTCGTGTCGTTCAGTGTGTAGGTCCCCGGGAGTATGTCGGCCTTGTGCAGGTTCTCCATGTAGGCGCCAATCAGCGTTTTCTTCTCCGTGCATCTGTCGCTTAGTAGGCGTGCGAGTTCGGTGATTGGATACGTGAGGGAGGCGTGGACACCGGCGTATATGGACTTGCGCCGCTTTTCTAGCTGGTCTATCCAGAATTTAGTGGGATTAAGAAAGGCTGTCCGACCGCTTCAGGGGTGCCATACCTAGGATCTTAGCTGGGAGAAAGGCCAGATTGTTAACGGCAAAGTCCCAGCTGCGCACCTCGGCGCGATACGAAACCAACAGCTTGCTCGAGCAGTACTGGAACCAATACTCGGAGTTAATGGCGTAGGCGAAGACCATCATGCTCCAGATACTCTCTCGCGAATCGAGCTTACTTCGCTTCAACCACAGCTCACCTTGGTGTGTCATAACAGGTCCACAGTGGTATTTGTCGATCAGGATCGCCAGCTTCAGCAGCATCTCCGGCTCGACCTGCGACGGAGCGGCTGCGGACATGTGGTGCGCGATGTAGCAGAAGAGGCGGAATGAGCCTGGGTCATCGTCTGGGAGCGAGAATTCGGGGCGCTCGGTTGAGGTTCTGAGTGTTTTTCCTTCCTTGAAGTGAGACTGGAACATTGCGTTGAAAACGGGCGATGCTAGGGATAGTGCTTTGAAGGAGACGAGGAAGCTCTTGTCGGCGCAGTTGACTATGATGTCGCCATCTGCGTCGATGGCTTCGGTTGACATTGTGGGAGGTGTGTAGACGATGCGTGGCTTGAGGTGTCGCTTGTGTGGTATGGAGTGAGTTGCCCTTGATTATGAAGGCGAGAAGTGAGAGCACGGTGAGAGGCTCGGAAGTGATACTGAAGGGCAGATGATGAAAACGATGAGGGCCGACGTAAGAGATGGGCGATACGGAGACTCTGGCGACGAGTTGTACTCGTAAAGTGAAGGTGAAAGGTGAAACCTCGATGAGAGACAGTGCACAGAATGTTCTCGTGGTATGAGTCTGGGGTAAAGCGCTCTCAGAAGTAGGCAATTGGGCGATGAAGTATTCTAAGCAGTACAGGGGAGAGCTCGAGGTAGTGATGGATTGTTGTGTTATGTTTGTATCTTCAATACACATAGCCTGGCTCGAAAGGCCCCAGTCATGTAAGTTATATGACATCCATAACTCGCCGACTATACCAGGAACCGGAAATCATATTCTCTCCAAATGAGTTGCTCAACCGGAGACTGATGCTTCGAGCAAGCACCTGCCCTCAGGCAGGGCAGGCAGAATTTGACCCCCTCAACAGTCCTTTTCAACCTGACTGCCCCGGCGTTGACCAGCTTTTCGTGCTGCTTGCAATCATGGCACGCACAGTCAATCTGGTAGCTCCGATACACCCACCGTGAGGCTTCCCATGACTTGGCCTGCCCCTGAGCCGCTTCATGGACCTGAGAAATGCTTTCATTATGGTATTCAGCCGATCCGGGAAGGATTCCGCCCTCATCAAGCTGACGGGTATACTCGAGAATCGCTTGCTTGAACTGGTTGCATTCCAGATGTGTGAAGTTTTGTATGGGAGCGGTCAGCGCGGTTTCCGTCTTGCGCGCGGCTGCCCTTTGCATTCTATCCAGTTGACCTACAAAAACATTTGGTGAGTAGAGCAATCGCTGGATGAGGGGTGGGACTGATGGATAAAGTCTGATGACAGAAGTGAAGTATTGTTGACGTCCACCCAGCTGAGAATCGGCTCCGTGGACCTCCGCACGAGGTCTCGTGAGCTTTGCATGAAGACTGTGTTCTTCCCCAAACATGCGCAGCCTGTAGCAGCTTCCAGAGTCTGTATACCGTGGCGTCTGTCAGCAACAGCGCCTGCAACCATGCCTGGCCGGCGTGCATCAAGAGTGGCACACAGTTGTACTTATCGACCAAGATCGCGAAGTGTACCAGGTCATCAAAGGGCATGGCGTGAGGCATAGCCGTGGCTTTATGATGTGCATACCAGGAAAAGACCCGGAATGCGTCGGGGTTGTCACCTGGGAGCTGAATGGAGGCTCGACTGCTGGCAGGGGATGGATCTCGCAGCTCCCGTCCCTCTCTGAACCCCGAGATAAACATGGCGTGGAACACTGGCGAGGCCAAGCAAAGAGCCTTGGAAGAGATGAGGATACTCACGCCGGAACGGCTGATGATCAAATCGCCATCGGGGTCCATGACTCCTTGGGCAATTTGGGGCATGTTGGGGGCCATCGTGAAGGGGTCTTTGGGCTCGAAGAAGGATGTCGAAATCCCAACAAAGTAAGGAAAGATACCACAACAGGAAGGCAGTGGGACAGAGAAAAACGGGACAGCTGGAAGAATAGAGGAGGTTTCATTCTTGGCTCACTCTCTGGCTTGAGTCACTCTTGTTTGCTTCTCCCCGCACCTGCCACAGGAGAGGCCATTGCACTCCCACAGGCAGTGGTCTAGCTTGGTTTAAGAGAGGAAGTTACACAATTCAAGCTTGCCTAGAAACCTGTTTAATTGAATGCAAGGTGCACTTTCCTTTTGTTTCCAATGCCTTGTAGCTTTGACTCTGGTCCTTCCCCAACACTGTTCTTGCCTTGGGACCGGTCTGCTCCCGACAGGTTTCTTCCCTTCGCAACACCTCGCGTTGTCCTCAATCTTAATCTTAACCCCTCCTTTCGCTACGACCACCGCCAACATGACTGTCGAACAAATCGATCCCGAAGGCGATGTGACCATCGACTGCGCGGGAGCCCCGTTCCGGGTTTCCTCGAAAGCCCTTTCGCTGGCGTCCCCTGCTTTCCACGCCATGTTCCAGCCAGGCTTCAAGGAAGGAAACGCGATCAGCACGCAGTCAGACCCAATCGTCAACCTTCTGGATGACAAACCGGATGCCTTTCGCATTTTTGTCGACATTGCCCACCACAACGCCCGGTCTATCCCCAAGAATCCAGAGCCCGCGGCCTTGTTTTCACTCGCCATCTTCGTTGACAAGTACGAATGTATCAAGTCGGTTGCCGGATACGAGGAGCTTGGGCGCAACAGGTCATGGTACCAGAGGGACACTCCGCGGAGGATCTTTGGTATCTCTTACAATTTGCCTACTCGCTGAAGTTGCAGCAGGCCTTCTCGGCCATAGCTCGCGGGCTTCTACACACCCATCCTGGAAAGTTTCTCACTTGGACCTTCGCAATCGACAACATGGGTATCCTGCCCGAAGGCGTTATAGGTCAGTGGCAGCATCCTACCTATAGATTCAACCTGGTTCGAACCACCCCTGCTAACACAGTGCCGCACTCCCCAGATCAGCTCGATAATAGCCGCGAAGCACTCGGCACGAAGACAAACGCCGCACTCATGGCCCTCCCAGAAATGGTCTGGAGAAACCAATGCAACGCCTGCCACGCCTTCGTCGGAGCTTATATCCAGAACCTCGGAGATCGCGGTATCCTACCCGGCACCCCAAGTTTCGTCAACAAGAGCTTTATCCAGGTTAGTAAAGAAGCGAAGCTCATACCCAAGTATACCTTTCACTGCAAGCATTCCAGCACCCCCCACTTATATAAGGTACCAGATGACATCGAGCAGAGAGCATTCTTAGTCGGGAAATTGAAGGCTTGTTCTAAGGGGAAGGTCAACATGTGTCTCACGTGCATCAGTCCAGGATCTTGCGAGAAACACCAAGGGGCGGAGGAGGTAGCCCCTCCCGAGGGTCCTCCCGGATCGTCCTCTACATGGAATACCTCCGATGGGAATAAGTCTGATGGGGCCAATGATGGCTGGACGCTATAGTAAGCGGCGTATGGTGCTATGACCTTTCTGTTGAGTCATGCGAATGATATGTGAGGGTCAAGAACAGCACTAAAGTTCTTTCCCGGCGCTCATGGTGTAATCTGATCCCCGAGCTTGAGCATCTTTTATTCGAGCAGTGTATGGTGTTGCGCGTTTTTCCTTCTAGCAGAGGATGTAAAATGGCCAGCAGAAGTCTATTATTTGATCGAGCCCAAGCGCACTGATTGTAGCATAAATTAAAGCTTATGTGCCCATGCCGCCTGGATCCACGCACATATCACCTACATGTCTGCCAATACTCGAAGCACCATACCATCAGTCCAACGCACAGCAATTCTGCCATATTCCCTCGCGACAGAATCACTACATAGAACCACCAAACTTCCCAGATTGTGCCGACCACAATCTTATGTTACATCCTGAAAACGTGTAAACGGTACTCAAATCCACCTGTAGTCCAACAATCGCCTCCACATCCACATATGAAGCCAACGCTTGATTTATTTGGGGTGGCCTTTGCATGCTTCCGGCACTCCTTCTGATTCCTTAAGCAAATTAAGCAAGGCCCAACTTCCTCATTCACACATTTATTAAGCTGATTCAGCAATTTCTCAGACGATACATGCTCTTTGACCGTGGAGCAGTCGTCACAGCCGGGGTGGAATTCGCCCAGGGTGTCGGGCAGCAGACTCGCAGCATCGGTGTAGATCTTGGAAAGAGTCATGAAGCGGAATTCCTTAGTGCCAGGGAGGATTCCGGCTTTTCTCAATGAGGTGGCGTAAGCGGCGATGAAGGCTGCTAGCTTTCTACAGGTTCCGGTTCCCGTTTTGGTGAGTGGTTCGAGCAGCGTCATTTCTACCTTTGAGGTCACGGTCTCGCGAAACTCGTCCAACAGATCTGATAGGCAAGACTGATTAGTATAGTGATCTTTAACGCAATAGTAGGGAAATGTGTACGAACCCAACGCAGCCGCCGGCAAGAAGTCCAAGGTATTCACCGCAAAGTCCCAACGGCGGAAACGCCCCTCGCGCGCACACTGACAAGCATGCGAACAATTCTCGAAACGTACTTCTGTGAGTCCAGAAGGTACGCAAGAAGTAACAGATCCCAAAGATCTTCTGGCGGCGCTCCCTTGGAAGCGTGCTGAATCCATCCCGAGCAACGCTCAGCCATGGCAGACGCGCAGCGATACTTCCGGATAAACAGGGTTATCTCATATAGACCTGCGATATCCACATTCTTTGGCAACGCTTCGATTCTGTGGTGAGCGATGTTGCAGAAAATGACGAAAGCCTCGCGATCCTCCTCGGGCAAAGTGAACTTGCGGAGATGACTATTGAAAGCGCACTCCTGATTGTGCTTCTTGAACTTGGCGCGGAAGACGGGCGATGCAAGCGATATAGCCTTTGAAGACACAAGGAATGATGACTGGGAGATCGTGATGATCATATCGCCGTCCTCATCAATCACCTCTCGCGTTGTACGGGCAGTAGGACTGGAGGTCTGCGATCCCGGTGGTGTCAATATCTCGACTTGGATGACCGGGGAGGACATCATTCTATGGGAGGAAGTTGGCCAGCTATTCAAACACTTGTCGTTCAAACCAGGATTATTTGAGATTGGGCCCCCATAACACTTGAAAATTAGCAGTCGCACAACTCACCTGTGGTGTAGGTTGCGGTGTAGGGTGTCAGATCAGTCTACATATTTGAGGGCTAAAGACTGACTGTAGCGAGCTGTGTGTTGCCGTCCGGTAGAAAGATGGAAGAGAAAAAGCGATTCTTAGGAAGAAAGAGGCACAGAGAAAGTCGTTACTGAAGAAAAGATTTGACGATCTCGATTCCAGGAAGGTCGCCTTTCCCTGACTCCTGCTGTGTTATTCTTCTCAACCTTCTTTCCGCGGCGCACACGACCATCAACACAAATCATCACAGTTTCCAAAACAACTCCAGAAGTTACCAACCCGCTATTACTAGCTCTCGAACAACTGTTGCTTTATCCTCCTCGCCGCGCCAGACGTTTCTCGCCTCTCTTCTCGCCCCGATCCCCATCTCCGATCCTCAACCGCTCCTCACTTCACGATCACCATGCACATGTCAACAATTTAACCAGAAATCTTCGATCCAGACGGCGACCTGATCGTAACCTGCACAGGCGTTCCATTTGCGCACAACACTGACGGAACAAAAGGCCGAAACACGCATCGTCAAGCAAGAACATCCTCAGACCCCAACCGTCATCCTCGCGCACAACTGCCTCGAGTCTTTCCGCGCGTTTTGTAATGTCGTCCACCACAAAACCGAGTCTCTCCCGCAGAGCCCTGACCCTGACTACCTATTCCGCCTGGCCATGTTCATCGGGGATTATTGCTGTCGCGCCGCGATGAAAGACCGCGGACAGATATGGCTGATGTCGTTGCGGCTGATCGATCGGTCGGAGGAGGATCTTTGGAAGTTATTGCAGTTTGCCTATGTTCTCAAACTTCGGAAAAACTGCTTTGAGATCAGTCGTCGACTTGTGGCTACGCGGCGGACTCGGTTTCGGGGTTGGAGCTTTGCCCGTGAGACCGATTGCCTGATGCCAGACACTATCCTAGGTGTGTAACCCAGGCCTGCGTCGAAAGAACATTGCTAACTAGAAGCTTCCATAGACAACCTGGATGAGAAGCGAGAATCTGTCGGAAGGTCTGTATAGTGCGCCATCATGGATCTGGTGGTTAATTTCGGCCTGCACGACTGTAAACAGTCCAAAGATTTCCTTTTCGAGTACCTCCGCTCCCTGAACGACGTTGGAATCCTACCGGGCTCATCACAGTTTGCCGAAAAGAACTACCTTCAGATCTACTCGGCAGCAAAGAATCTAACCCGCGCCGTTTATGCCAGTCACGAGGGCTGTTCGTGCTCGAAGTACGCGGGATACAAGCAGCGGGTGGAGCTGATGAGTCTGCTGGATAAGTGCTATGAGACCATGGGGCTGTGTTTGGAGTGTGTCGAGGGTGTACATTATGAGGGTCATCCTGCTGCTGAATGAATTCTGTCAGTGGATATGTATGAGGGTGTGATGCATTGTTTGGGTAGGAAATTGCTGTTACGTTGTCTCGAACTGTTGGGTAATGGGTGTCAACCTGGGCAAAGTTATGGGTAGGTCGCGCTCTACGGATCTCTTGTGGCTCTCTAATTTGGGCTTGAAGTATTTCAAGAAAGAATTTGAAGCTGTTGTTAAATTGTATAGCACATAACAAGCGCATTGATAGTTACATGGACAAAGAAACGCTGTGCCAAAAGTCTCCGCTTTGGGAAGCGTGGCTGGCATCCATGAAGTTTCCATCGGCGGACATCTTGGGTTATTTCTCATCTTTCTCGCAGCTTCCGTGGCCTCCTTAACTGGAATGCAAGCATCGCAATCTAGTACTGGCTCAAGGTACTCCTTTCCTTCCCCTTTCCTCCTAGGCTCGCATATCTGACTGACTCGATTTCAACCAGCTTAGCGCGAACGGCTCATTAGATACACGACACAACCACCACCTTCGCCAACCTTCACCATCGGATTCTGCCCTCACAACGATCGACCGCGCGTTCCCCTCCCTTTCGCTCGCTCCTTTTCCGCACTGTCACTCTTCGCAGCACCCTCATCTTCATCGGCCTGTCCGGCGTCGGTTTCAACCAGTATTCTCGCTTCTCACAGCTACGCATACCCCTTAGTTAGATATGTTAGCCGCCTCGCCTCGTCTCCCCTCGCTTGCCAACCTTCACCATCGTGTTCCGCCCTCACAACAATCGACTGCACAGACAGATCGCTAGATAAGGTCACGTACAATACATAAACGATGTTCGGCTGTGAGGTTTTGACGGTGGGGTAATACACGGCCGGTATCTCTTGACATCCGACCCAGTGTCTGAACGGCAGCCGAACGCTCTTCGTCCTATCATCGTGGTTCAGCAAGCTGCAAAACAAGCAATTCAGGCGCTGTCGGATGCAGGGACTACGCGGGTGATGCCGGCCTTCGGCTCGCGATGCGTGTCAGTTGCTCTCCCTGGATCACAACGCGAGCCTATGAAACAGGGCAATGACACCATGTGCGGGGTTGTTGTCGGTGATAGGCTGATGCGAGCAGGGGTGCGATCGGCCCATATAAGCGTGAGCTCCCACCTGTTTTGGCTTTCGTCGGGCGCTAACATTGACATCCAACACAGCTGTTACAAGAATCAGACGAAGAATCAAGATTTCTATGCATTATGGCGGCGAATACGCTATCTACATCCTCGGATTCAACATGCGTAAATACGCAACAACCCAAAGCGACAAAAACTCCCATAGCGACAAATTTCCAAACTAGATTGGCTCGTCTCGCGGTTCAATCAGAATCTCGTTCATCGCAACATGGTCAGGCTGGCGCAGAGCGTAAACGATCGAGTTGGCGACGTCCTCTGGGTTGAGAATCTTCGCGCCCGAAGGCTCGCCGTACTTTTTGATCGCCTCTGCATCTGTAGACATACCGAGAAGGTCTGTCGCCGTGTTTCCTGGCTGCACAGCTGTTACACGCAAGCCTTGTCCGGCTGTCTCCAAACGCAGCGATTGTAGAGTCGCTTCCACGAAAAACTTGCTAGCCGAGTAAACTCCCAGGCCAGGGAAGACCTTGCGACCAGCGTCGGACGAGATCGCCACAACGTGACCACTCCCACGCGACAACATTCCCGGTACTGTAGATGCCAGAGAGTTCAAAAGTCCCTTGCAGTTGACATCGACTGTACGCTCCCACTCATCCATCTTCACGTTGGCCATCATCGTGAAGTACATCACGCCCGCGCAGGCAACAAGAATATCAACAGGGCCGAGTTTGTCGGTCGCTGCTTTCACCAGGCTCTCAACCTGTGCCTTATCCGTAACGTCGGTCTTTTGAATGACGACCTTGTCTCCGCACCCAGAGAGCTTCGCCTGGAGGGCCTCAAGGGCATCTAGTCGGCGAGCACCCAGCGCGACATGGCAGCCTTCTCTTGCCAAAGCAGTAGCGACGGCAGCACCAATTCCGGAGGATGCGCCCGTGATGACAGCCACCTTTCCGCTGAGAGGACCTCGGCGGCTTGGGCTTTCTAGCTTCTGGCGAGTGGGTGGCTTCCTAAGCCATCCTCGAGCGAACCAATGCCGGGTGTATGTTTCGAGCAGGAATCGATCGACTCTCGGTCGCTCAACCTCCCGCCGGATCGGACGTGTGACGGAGTTGTCCAGGACAACGATACCCCGAAGGAATTCAATTGTGGGCATACCACTACGGAGAATGTCCACAGTGAAGGCTCCATCACCACCCTTCTTAGAACCTCGCTTCTCCGTCCACAGTGCAACCCACTCGTCCCACGCAAGCGGCTCGGTCGGATAGCCGAGGGTGTTGAGATCTCGGAAAACGGAGCTGGTGTCGACAGGGCTTGGGTCACCAAGATGGAAGACGGTTTGCTCCGCCTGTGTTTGATTCGCAAGATGTACGATGGCTTTGCTAACAAAGTCGACTGGTGTCATCTCTGCGCGCCAGCCCTCTACGTCGGGGTATTTGCCGATCTTGACGGATTCGACGATCAGGGCAGACAGCAAATCCCAAGCATTCGCAGAACCTGTCTGGCTGTGGCCGCTGATTGTGCCCGCACGGTGAATGCGCACAGGCAGACCTCGACGACCAGCCTCTAGGACAAGCTGTTCGGCCACCCATTTAGTCTGACCGTATCCGTCGAGCAGCTTTGTGGGAACATCTTCTACGTCTAGCATGGTATCTTCCGACCAGCCCTTCTCCCCGGAAGGAGGCAGGACACCATTCGTCGAGACGTACTGTACAGTGGCGTTGCCGAGGCAGGCGAGGCGCAGGATTTCACGAGTTCCACCCACGTTGGGGGCACGCAGAGTAGCGTATGGGTACACAAGGTTGACGGTCGCAGCGGCGTGGACAATTACGTCGACGCGAGAAGCCAGCTCTTGGAAAGCCTCGGGTGAAAGGCCAAAGCGCGACCGAGACAAGTTTCCAGGGAGAATGTGGACACGCTCCATGATTGAGTCATCCCAGAGACCGAGGTCGAGGAGATTGCGGCGAATTCTTGCTACACCTCCTGGCTGGTCATCGTCCTCGGGTTCGGTGAAGCGCACCAAACAGATGATATGCGCAGAGGTGCTCTCAACGAGATCTTTTAGAAGGAACGCACCGAGGAAGCCAGTTACACCGGTCAGAAGCACTGTCTTTGCGTCGGCGAGTGAACAAATCTTGGCGTCTGACGGCTTGATGTCGTCCTCGAGCGTGGCGTCCGCGCGGAGAACCGCTGGTAGGTCCGCCTGCACCGCCGCTGTGTGGCCGTCTCTGACGGCACGGACAGTATCCAAGTGCCCAGTCAGAGTAGAGTTCTCGGCCAGACGTGCGATGGGTACGCGGAATCCGAATTTGCGGGACAGTCTCGAGGAGAGGTCGGCAATGGAGAGGGAGTGGCCACCCAAGTCAAAGAAATTGTCTTCAGGCTTCAGTGCGGCTTTCGCAACCTTCAGAGCAGCGGCCCAGATCGTTGCGATGTCATCGAGACCGATCGGATCCGTCTTCTGACCATTTCCGTTGACGCCATTTTCGCTCACGGCAGCTCCTGTAGGCGGCGCGGGGAGAGCTTTGAGATCGATTTTTCCCGACACCTCGTGGGTGGGCAACTCGTCCATTATTACCCACAATGCAGGGATCATGTAATGTGCAAGATACTGGGTCAGTGCTCGTCGCGCCCCAGGGCTGTGGCCCGATGCATTGACCTCCACCACAGGACGTTGCTCTGAGTGGTCCTTGTCAGGAACAATATACGCCACCAATTGTCGCTCCAGGCCTTCGCCATGCGCAGCTACAGCGCAGTGGCGAACGGCCAGATTGTTTACAATATCGTTCTCGACCTTGCCGGGGACAACAGAATAACCGCGCAACTTGATCATTGCGCCTACGCGACCGGTGATTTCCAGTAAACCCGACGGCAGCACGCGTGCCCGGTCTCCGGTGCGATACATGAGAGATCCGGGTGAGGGGTTGAAGGTGTCCGGAATAAAAGCCTTCGCTGTGGTCTCAGGACGGTTAATATACCCCCTTGCGAGAAGCGCGCCGCCGACGCAAAGTTCACCACTGGTTCCGTTCTCAACCTTTTCTCCCTCTTCATTCACGATATAAGCGTATTTTGGGTCGAGCGGTGGTCCAACTGGACAGTACTGCGACTCGTCATCCATCATCTCTCGGATGTCGCCGCAAGCAATCTCGTGTGTCTCGCAGGCGCTGTAGCAGTTGAGAAGGCGAGTGTTGGGGAGTGCCTTGATCGCTCGGCGGGCCAGGTCGGTAGTGACCACTTCTCCGTTCAACCACAAGGTCCGCAATTCCGGCAGTCGGCTGCCGATGTGTGGGTGCCGCGAGAGAATAGTAGCGAGAAGGGTTGGTGTCATGAGGGTCTCGGTGATGTGCTTCGCGGCAAGGAGATCAACAAGCGCGGCGGGATCGTAGCTTGTATCGTCTGGAACAGCAACAACGGCAGCTCCGCGCAGTAGCGGACGCAGAATCTCCCAGATGAAGAAGACGTTGCAGGCCACGCGATCTCCCGGCTGCAGATCCTGTACCCCGAATCGGAGGTTGTACGATAGAACCGGAGCTCGGTGGGGGTTTGCGATTCCCTTTGGCTTGCCGGTGGTGCCAGAAGAGTACGAGACGAAGGCCAGTCGGTCCAAATCGTCGTCTGCTGGTAATGGAGCGGCCTCGGCGGTGTGGCCGTTTGCCTGGGTGGCCGGCTCATCAAGAGTGACGACAGGTACACCACCCTTGATCTTGCCTGTTTCTGCTCGGTGAGTGACCACAACGGCAGGGCAAGCGTCATCGAGCACGTCTGCCAGCAGGTCGGGAGGGTATACCAGCTCCAGGACGAGGAAGGCACCCCCCGCGCGGAGGGCCGCCAGGCAGGCAATCACATAGTGAGCACTGCGTGGAAGCAGCACACCCACCAAGCTATCCCGACTCACGCCATAGCTCCGCAAGCGCTGTGACAGCACCTCAACCTCTTTGTCTAGCTCCGCATATGTGTATGTGGCCTTATCGTCCTCCAAGGCAAGGGCATCGGGCGTCGCACGGGCCTGTTGGGTGAAGAGAGCCGAGAGATCTTTAGTGATGTCGATGATTGCCATGTTCAATTATCCAGGACGAAAGCGAGATCGGAGTCGCAGTCGATTGGAACGAAAGAAATCAAAAACGAGCGAAACGGGCGGGGAGGGAGCTGTTCTTATAAAGTCAGCGAGCGCACAACACTGGGAGGTGGGATGGAATCCATTGGCAGCCTCACAGTCAGTTGGCGCAGAAAAGGACCGCGCGAGGAAGAAGCAACGAGAGAGGAAGGTGGGAGTGCGAGGGTGAAGTCTGGAGGTCTGGATTCGTGAGGCGAGGCAAACGCGGTGACATTGCAGAGTTGACCGACTGATAGCTGTTATCGCTCGCTCCAGTTTCTTCGACGGGCTGTGGGGGTTCACATGTTTTTTTCTTGCACTGTGCTAACCGGTTCTTCACTAGTGCCAGCAGACTACTTGCAAGTTTCGACTCGTCGGATTTCGACGCCAAATCAGCGATCTCAGGGACAGCATCTCCTCCCAACAAACAGGTGGCTTCTCGTGCGAGTCCTCCCAAGGGAATCGCAAGTGATGAGATCATTGTGGTAAACAATGTACCTGGATTGGCTGTTCCTCGCAGTGAGCCTGGGAATCGGCGGCCAACCCTGGAAATGGACCCCATATCTCCAGCTGGTCCACCCCCACCAGTTACCTCATCCAAGCCCGCTAAACCACCGCCGCTGGACTTGCGGCCACAGCTGTCAAAACCACGATTTTTTTTGCTTCTTCAGATCCCACCAGGCGTTGAACTCATCTGACCTTTAAATCACGACAGCAGCCGGGGAAATGGCGCCATATGCAGCCCTGCAGCTCACCAAGGGCTTAATCGTAGATGACCTCTTTTCAGATCGTGAGGACGGTCGATGATCTCCCCCGCACGTATCCCGACTCTTCCCGGGCTCTTAACGGCCCTTCAAGTCTCCGATCTAATGATTCTAATCGCCCTCGTCCCTGTCATTCTAGAACCCAAGTGGAAGGGGGCAAAGTCGGTGGGGTCGACTGCCACCAAAGACGGTAAAAAACTCGCGGGATTGGCGCCCAACAAAGCCGCATCTGGCCTAGTTGATCCCACAAAGCCAGCGTCTGGGCACTTGTTGTGGATCTCCGGCCAGGTTCTTGATTCCTCCGCCACCTTTTGGGCGCTCGGTCGCCATCACATGACTCATGTCGGCCGCAGTGCTGGTGCCCCAGGCATCCGCCCTGCCCTTTCGGTCCTGTGCGAATAGCTTCACTTTCCACCCCATCTAATCCCTGTCGCCACATTTCGTGTCCACGTAAGACAGTGGGATGAAATCTTGGTTTGGCTTAGGTGAAAGTCAAGGCAACCAACCAAGCGAGCATTGATTCCGTGCAACGCGCAGTTCAGAGCCCTTGTGACTCGAAAAGGCCGCTTCAAGTGTATCCCAGGCCATGTGCTGAGTCACTGTGCAGAATCATGCATCTAGATGAGATATTTTTCTTGAATCGCCTTCCATCTCATCCGATGCCTATGAAAGAATTTCAAGCGAGACGAAGCTTGGTAGACTACTGCGGAAGTAGATGGCCGACAATATATTTCTTGGTTTCTCCCCTGCCGATTCCGGACATGAATAATGAATGCCGAGGAGTGGCAGTTGAACAATGCCGGAACCACATTCTCTAGAGATGCTTGTTATTGTATG
Source organism: Aspergillus carlsbadensis (assembly GCA_025688815.1). Lineage (NCBI taxonomy): Eukaryota > Fungi > Ascomycota > Eurotiomycetes > Eurotiales > Aspergillaceae > Aspergillus > Aspergillus carlsbadensis. The sequence continues at coordinate 82,626 of MU628250.1, forward strand.
GTGAGTATTCTGTATATTGGGCCTGTTTGATACCTTTTATTGGGGTTTGCTTACTCGTGCCAGCAATTATGGCGAGATGGTACCTTCCCCACAAATTGGGCTACATGGCTCCTCACTACTTGAAGCCAGTACCTTGTATACTATCATATCACCCGCCCTCCCGCATTTAAGAACGATTGAAGTCGGATGCTCGCAGAGTCCGAGGTCACTCCTGGAGCAGAAAACAACAGCACAAGCTTTGCCAAACCCTGAATCAAAGCCCGCCCCAGGATCCCAGCAGGGCTCTCTACCCATGCCTTCCAGAATGGAGATTCCTGCATCCAGTGTGCGTTCCCTACTCAAGCCGGGCGGAATTACATGGGAGGACCAAGCCATTTCCCTCTTTGCATCTGGTTGAGATGCCCGGCCTTTGAACTCTGCGCAGCCTTGAATCCTGTGAGCCTACGGGTCACGGAGTAAAGCCGACCTGGAAGGAAGGATGTCGGCTACTAGTCCGTCTGGGGCTAGCGGAGAGGCCGAGCTGAACTCGACCTTGAGAAGCTGATTGGTTTGCGCGAATTTAAGGTCTGCTAGTGTGCTGACCTGGCCTCAGCAGCTCAGCTCGTATAAATGAACGAAACTTTTCCCTGCTGCCACTTCATGTTCCTGCGACGCTGAGAAATCCTCGCCTTGATGTTCTGAGAACGTGTCCGGCATGACTCTACTCGGGATCATCGCCTTCTCTGTCATCCAGACCGCAGTGACAAGCCTGGTCATTTACTACACCTCCAAGAGGTCTCTCTTACGCCCCGCCGTCATCCCCCTGATAGCGCTCACCACATACAAAACATGGTCCGCTCTCGATTTATTCGGCCACACTCAGCCGCTCAACCCGCTCATGGCGGCGATTGTCTTCGGATTTGGCCTTCACCACTTCAATTTGCTGTGCACGGGCGCGATAGATGTTGACGATGTGAAAGAGGATATGCGCCGGAAGCTGCCTGGTAGTAAACGTGGCCGAAACAGATCGGGGACATCAGCGCGCATGACTTTCCGTCATACTTTATACATAGCGACATCCATCCGCGGGATCGGAACCAGCTACGAAGTCAAGAACATCACCCACGGAAAGGAAACATCCGAATCTCGCCTTAGATTCCTCATCCGCAACATAGGCATAATCGCGGCGAAATACCTCGTCCTAGACATTATGCTCTACAAACCTCTGACTCAGGAAGACTCAAACCGCTATTTCTACGAAGGGAGCGAGTACCTCTTCTTTCGACCAAAAGACATCCCGCCTGCGACGATGCTAGACGCCGCTAAGAACCTTGCTATCGCGCTTTTCGCCTGCGGACCTACGGGGCCGTGGTATATCGAGCTGCAGTACCGCGTTGTCTCGGTCGTTTCGGTTGCGCTGGGGCTGTCTACGCCAGACCAGTGGCCGGAGCTGTTTGGGTCCATCACGGAGACGTATACGCTAAGGGGATTCTGGGGGTGAGACTAGCTCCAATAGGGGCCCTATCTCGCATATTATATTCTGATACTAACATGATCATAGAAAATACTGGCACCAACTCTTCCGCTGGCCCATGACGTCCATATCCAGCTACACGACCCGCAAACTTTTGCGTCTCCGCCATCCCAGCTTCCTCGAGCGATACACGAATCTCATGCTCGTCTTCATCGTCTCGGCGCTTCTACATATCGCCATGGATGGCCGCGCGGGCTTCTGGCCCCCGAGGTCCGGCGCATTCCGCTGCTTCCCGATCCAGGCCGTAGGAATTATGGTTGAGGACGGGGTGCAGGAGGTTTATCGGCGGGTGCGCGGGTCGAAAGCGTCGACGACGTGGGAGAGGATCTGGATTAGAGTCGTTGGTTACATCTGGGTCTGGGGGTTTATGGCTTGTGTTATTACCTTGTACACCTTTCCGCTGCTGCGGTATCAAAATGCGGCGAAGAACGGGGTGCCGGTTTCTGTGGTGCGGTTGGTGGAGGGGTGGGTTCGACCTGGATAATCTGGATGCTTTTGAGTGAGTCTACGAGGGTACTATCTGCTGTGTCACTAACGACTATAGAATAGTGTGCCCCTATATATGATAGGTTTTTATAGATTGTCTATCTGGTCCAAATCATGCAAAGAAGAAACCGCCTCAACTTGGTCTGCGGCTCTGTATCTCCATTATTATTCGGAATAGGTCTGGGTCTTCCATATTAGACGCGGTGTTGACCTAGCTTTTATGTTTCGCTCCACGATAAAGTCAGCTTGCCTGCCGACGTTTTCCAATCTACCCTCCATCGTTCTATTCGCGGGGTTCAGAGAGATAGCGGCAATCTCGGCTTCGGGAGACTCTATGATAGTGGGCGCAACCGGGGATAACATATCTAGGCCTGAAATGGTCTCGGGCTGGTCTGTAAGTCGCTTGGACCCCGCAGTCCCTCTTGGTTGGCTGCCGGACGACCCGGGCAGCACACCAGAGGTCTTGGTCGCACTGGGTAGGCTTGGGTTATTAAAATATTTGCTCGGAATTCTATAGGTCGAGCTCTCTTCTCTGCTTGCGGAGGCTCCATCGGGGTTGATATCGGAGAGGCGCGGCGTGCGAAAGCGCGCAATAGCTGTGTAGATACTGTTCTTGTTGAGGTGGTCCGCCAGCCTGAGTCTTCCAAACTCTCTGTCGCGTGAGTTGAGGGAGGCGGCGCCCTTTGCGAAATCTCCTGAGGTCTTGGGCCGTGTAGCAAGGTTTGTAATAAATATCTCAGGGGTATAGGGATGTTTTGCCGCGCCTGACCCCTTAAACTTTGCTGTGGGGTTGTGATGCTGGAGGATAGTTCCTGTGGAGTGTCTACTGTGAACCCGGTGGGCATAGCAAAGCTCGCATGATCTCTGGCCATATTCGACTGCTCTAGGCTTAGTACCTTGAAACTCAACGGGTCTATGATTACGGGTTGAATCTTTTATGACATATCCTCTGGAGGCTTCGGTAGTGACTCGAAATAGGCCCGAATCTTTCTTGAGACACTGTGATACTTCCTTGGAGCCTCCTGGGGGGCGATTTTGGTCTCACTGCCCGGTAGTGGTAGAGACTGAGCCCTCCTTGAGGGTTCTTTGACTGAACTGAGATCCTGATACGAGCGCGACCTTGGAATCCTGCGAGGAGGAGGTGTGCTTCTTTTATGCTCAGTGTCACCGGGGGAAAACCCGGTGGATCTTTCAGGTCTCGAAGGCGTGGAGCCTTCTGCAAGAAGCACAGTGTCGTCGCTTCTTGGTTTGTAGCCCGGGAGCTTCGAGGGTTTATCTCTGGGATACGTTGGAGGCGGCGCTGGTGTTGGTGCTATTTGTGTTGATGGCTTTATACGTGGTATTGATGGTGGTGGTGGTGGTATAGAAACCCCGACGTGGTCAGAGTGAGCCTGCGTAGGTCCGAGGTGAGAGAATTTCGTCGATGAATCGGGTTTGCTTGGAACAATAGTTGTCGGGATATTTGTTGACGTTACCGTGTTCCAAGATGCGAACTCTTCAGTCATGGCTTCGGCCGAGGGGTTGGTATATGGACCGCTATAAGCACGAGTTGCCGGCTCGGTGGGGATGGGCAAGGTCTGCCTGATCCATGAGTGGTCCAACGCTCCCGCTGCGCTGGCACGATCTTGAGGTATTGGCCGCATCAGAGAGAGGATGAAGGCGACTACGGAATCGCTGACATTGGCATCATGCAGAGGCGCAAAAGGGAAAGCGTCGGCGTTGGTCATGTACTTGCCAAGAGCACCAGCGTTTGGAAAGGCCGGTGTTTTGGTCAAGAGTTGGAAAGTTATCTCCCCAGCAGCCCAGATATCGATAGTGTATGGCTCTCCACGTTCAGCGAGTCCCTGGAGCTCAGGTGCCATGTAGCCGGGGGTCCCTTTGTAGTTGTCGGCATGTCCTGCCCGTCCCCGATGCGCTTGCTGATGCCGAAGTCAGCGAGCTTGACCCACCAGTTGTTGGGAGGGCATGACTCGATCAGGATGTTCTAGCACATAGTGCGTGTGTCAGACCAGGCAATTCACACACAGGTGGAGAACCAACACCCAGCTTCAGGTCCCGGTGTACAAAGTTGTTCTCATGCATCTCACGGAGCCCGTAGAGCATCTGGTACACGATGTCCTGCGCTTCGCATTCGGGGAGAGGAGGCTGTTCGTCGCGGAGGAGGTAGGTCTGGAGGTCACCGAGCTCGAGGTATTCCATGGCGATGAAGAGCGACTCGGCAGTCTGGTACCAGCCGTAGGACTTGACGAAGCACCCGATCTGGTCATACTGAGAGGAGGTCAGCGCTGCACTTGCGAGGGAAAGAGGTTGAGGGGCAGTCGCACCTTCCGCTGAGAGAACTTAGCGATCGCCTCCAGCTCGCGAGTGTAGTCCACGCGCCCGGCACGACCCTGCAGGTTGATCTCCTTGACGGCTCTCATCGCCGGCTTTTCTCGGTCGCTGGCAGATTGATCCGCACGCTCTTCGCGCCAGACACTGGCAAAGCCTCCTTGTCCTATTCTGCCTCGCCGGATCCAGTGCTCCGACCGGGCGACCTGCCGTCGCTCTCGCAGAGACCGCTCATGGTAGACGTGGACCGTTTCGGAGCTGCCAATCCCGGGAAAAGTCGTCGCCAGCAACGAATCCCGAACCAAGTCTGAGAGTGGGCTCATGGGGAGGGGTGGGCTTCATCGGGGCTGCGGTGGTGGTGGTGGTGGTGGGAGAGAAGGAAGAGGCGGGGGAGGGGCTGAAGCCCGAGAGAAACACCGAGTGACCTCGTGCAGCAAGCAAACACCAATCGCTGGCAAACACCGCGTCTGCGTGCTGGCAAGCAAGACGAGCATCGTTGGTTCGCTGCCTCAATGCGGCCAAGCGGCCTCTGCGCCTCGAATTGCCTCAGCCTCGCCTTTTCTGACCATAAATACGCGGAATCTGCTCTTCCCTTTTCCCTCATAGAATCTGACACCAGACGAACAATGGTGGAACCCCTCTCAATTGTCGCGACCGTCGATTTGTGCTTCAGGTAGGTCGGACGGCCCTGTAGAGAGCGAACGCTAACGACCTGGACCAGATGGGGTGCGATCCTGGTAGAAAAGTGCTCTGCCTTTGCGCATGCCGAGGACGAGGTTAGCGAGGGACTGCTGCGCATCCGCAACTGTTGGATACGAACAAAGCTGCAACTGCAGCTCGTCCAAAGGCTTGCCGACACGCTCGATGACGATCACCGGGATATCCAACACGAGACGCTTGAGAAACTCGCGGCCAAGCTCAAGGCCACCGTCCGTCTGGTCGAATCGGTGTCCAACGACGAGGGCGTGCGGCGCATCAAGTATGCGGTGCTCCAGACCAAGATTGAGAGGACAATCGCCGACCTCGAGAACTGGCAAAGACTCTTCGATCCGTCCTGGTATTTGCTCATGGTGGCGGCGGTCCCTCAGATTGACGATGATCTGAAAGTCCTTGGGAAGACTGCTACATCTGCCACGCGAGCACTTATATCATCTGCTTCTCGCTTGCGGAGAGCCCGTCACCCCGGGACGGTCAAACAACCTCCCATATTCTACAAGGAGAGTGACACGGCATTTCTCGAGATTCATGACATTCCAATGTCCCCAGCGAGACTTGGAATTCGTGGGGATCCGTCCAAAACTCTGATATTGGACTCGAGAATTTACCCGGCAAGCAGGATAGCCCGCAGTCAAATCGAGAAAGACGTGCGTGATCTGGCACGAAAGCTGGTTGAAGCAGACCCATTTGAGTTTGGGCTGCTCCAGTGCAAAGGGGTTGTCAAGCACAGCGATGATGGTTCTTCGATACCACCTTCATTTACATTTATTTTCAGACTGCCACCAGGGTGCAGCGAGCCGTGCAGCTTTCGCCACTGTCTGCTCAATATGCCAAGGCCTGATTCACTTTTCGACCGGTTCAGACTGGCCAGGGAGCTAGCAAAGTCGGTCCTCTACGTCCATACCTTCGGCTTTGTCCACAAGAACATCCGTCCGGACACCATCCTCGTTATGAAGCAGGGTGATGCTGCACTCGCCTCTGTTTTCCTCGTTGGCTTTGACACGTTCCGATCAGAGCATGGCCATACCGAGCTCATTGGAAGCACCAAGTGGCAACAATCTCTGTATCAACATCCCAGCCGGATCGGCGATCATGTATTCCAGAACTATCTGGTGCAGCACGACATATACAGCCTTGGGGTCTGTCTGCTAGAGCTCGGCTTGTGGGAGTCATTTGTCGCGTACACGAACAACGGTTCGGAGGTTACAGGTCCCCTTATTGGAAATCCGGACCCAGCTGAGTTCAAGGACCGTCTTCTCTCTCTCACAAGGGGAGAACTCAAGAGTCGGATGGGAGATCTGTACTCTCAGGTGGTAGAAACATGTCTGACCAGCTTGGACCCGGGAAACGCTGACTTTGGAGATAAGAGCGAATTTCAGGATGCGGATGGGATTCAAGTGGGTGTCCGGTATATTGAGAAGATCACGATGCGCCTGAGCAGTATTTCAGTTTGATCCATATCTAAAGAGTTCGAGTTGAGCCTAGGCAGTATTTTACTTCTAGATACGGGCCATGAGGCTCTGTCGCTACTCTAGAACCGTCGCCTGATCAGATCCGCCGCCTTCTCGGCCACGGCGTACACGGTACTCTGGATATGGGAACTCGGTACCACAGGGAAGATGGACGAATCTACAATCCGGACTCGCCCATACGACCCGTACAGCTGCAGCCGTTTATCAACACATCCACCATCCTCCAGCTTCAACATCGCACACGTCCCACTCGGATGCGAGAAGCTCGGTTCCCCCGAGGCGCGAATGACACCCGCAAGTTGAACATCCGATAGACCAGTCTCGGGGGTTTGCACAAAGGCACCGATTTCTTTGAATGCGTCCGTCTGTGGGAGGATATCGGTGTTGAAGCGGACGGACTGAACCATGATTTGCAGGTCGAGCGGATTGCTAAAGGTGCGATACTCAATGAGTGGCATCTTATACGGGTCGGTGGATGCAACGTGGACGGAGCCACGGCTGAGCGGTTTCTGGAGACTGGCGACGCCGCTGAACAGGTTCTCTATCAGAGCCACTGTACCCTGGGCCATGGACCGGAGCGTGGCCATCTTGACCTTTTCAAAGCCGTTGATGATGGTGCTGTCGATTCCGGGCCGAAGGTATTTCGCGGCAGGCTGCTGTGCGGCTTCAACAAAGCTCCCATACGAGACGTTGAGGTGATCTGCTGTAAGGAACGCAAAGGTGTTGTCCGTCGAGACCGTCCATGGACCTGTCCGGCTTTGCTCATACAAGACCCCCATTTCGGCGTCATAGGTCGTATTCTGCTCCAAGTAGGCCGGGTTCTCCGTCGGATCAGAGATGTTCGTAACCACAGTTGCGAGATACTGCACCGCGTGGTCTTGCAAGTTCTCTCCGACTCCAGGGAGGTTAGTTAGCTGGTTGATACCGAGACGGTCGAGGACGGTTGGAGAGCCAACACCGGAGAGCTGCAAGATCTTCGGCGTATGCAGCGCACCGGCTGCCATGATGATTTCCCTCCGCGCCTGGACTCGTTTCGTCGTCGCATTGAAAGCCATTACACTCTGGTCTGGATTGTACCCTGAGATGTACTCTACGCCGGAGAGATCGCGTGTCAACTTCGTGACGAGGGATTCGGTGAGAACGTGGTAGTTTGGTCGGGTGCTGGACAGCTCGTGGTATGTTGTGCGCGCACACGAGCGCTCTCGGAGAACAGGATCAAGCGAGTTGGGATTCCAGAACCCACCGATCGCATTCGCCGTGCCATCAACTTGGACGGGGACACGAAGTTGACGCAGAGCTGCTATGAATGCCCCTGCTGCTGTCAGCCATGAACAGCATAGTCAATGCGTACTACTGAGTTCTACTTACTCCCTGTGGTAGAAATGAACGGAGGATACGACGACTGAACAGGCCCAGAGGCCCCGTGAGAATCCATGTCGAACGAGATACCGTATTCCGCCTGCTGCTCTACCGTCGGAGGTGTAAACGTCTCACTCTTCTTAAAGTACGGGAGAAGTCCCGCCCAGCTCCAGGAATCGTCGCCGATAATTTCGCCCCAGAGGTCATAGTCGCCTGGAGAGCCCCGGTCAAACGCCATTCCATTGATGGCACACCCGCCACCGAGGACTCGCGCTGCTGCAACTCCGGCGGTGCGATTGTTGAGGCCGGGGACGGGGAGCGAGGTGATGGGCCAGCTGTTGTCGACACCCGCGAAGGATGCATAGCGCGGGTACTGGATTTCCTGGGAATAATTGTCGCTGGACAGTGTGAGCGCTCTATGGAATGAAACAGGGCAGCGAGAAACATACATTTTCCCAGCCTCAATCACTAGCACAGTAGCTGCTGTGGATTAGCGACGGCATTGTTTTTCGAAATGATGGGTGGTAACTACTGACTTCTCGGGTCCTCGCTGAGTCGATGCGCGACGACCAGGCCGCTCACGCCTCCCCCAACCACGACATAATCGTACACAGGGGATAAATCCGAGTCTCGGTCAATGATGGTGCCGGGGAAAGCAGCCCCCTTTGCGCATCCAGGGCCGGCGAGGGAAAGGGCAAGCAGTGCGCATAAGAGCTTGGAATTCATGACGGCGTTGCTCTGCGAAGCGTGCCCCGCGTCTGATGAGGTCAGAGGGGTGGTGGAAGTTTAAAGTCGTACGGATGGCCTGATGGCCTGGGAAATCCGGCCGTTTCAGTCACGATTTAGGGGTCAAACCTGAAGGTCTAGCTTTGCCCATTACCCGCGGAAGCCGCATCCTCTCTGGAACCACGAATCAGGGTTCGAAGATGCTGTGGCCACCATGGATCAGCGGTTGCTTGGCCCTCTAGGCCCCTGGGGAGCCTTTTCCATCCTCGACTTGATAGTTCAGGGAATGTGCCCGGTCAATCGAATATGGACGGTGTGTAGAAAACTCTCATCCAGTGCCACTCAACTCCGGATTGAAAAGAGTGACCAAGTAGTTTACCTGGAAAGGAGCCTGGTTGAACGGACTTTGGAATTGACAGACTATCCATCTTGAGTCCTGGGTCGTCCTGCGAATCTCATAGGACACAACTACGAACATGGTGTATCATCCAAGCGGTTGGCTGCCAAGAGGGACAAGGCAGTGACGAGAAAGGCCTCTTTGCTAAGGAACAACCTAGGCCATGCTGAAAACACCTTGTAGCGGCATGCTAGAGACCGTGAGGGGCGACGCTGGCGGGTCGCCACAGCCGGAGCGCCCACCGCATCGGAGCTCCCACTGCACCGGGGATCCCACTTAGTCAGTCTGCCTTATGTGATCGGGTGCGTCATCCAGGAAGTATAAATTCGTTCGACATTCTAGGGTAGTTGATGGGATTGCACTACACCTTGCGATCGTCTCTTCCCCTACCAGATTTCCACCATGGCCCCTACTATCCTCATCGTCGGCGCAACTGGCAACACCGGACAAAGTGTCGCCGAGACACTGCCACAGTTGTTAAAAGCCAATACTGCCCTGTCTGACCACCGGGTTCTCGCTCTGACACGCTCTCTCGACAATCCAGTTGCACAGAAACTCGCCAAGCTGCCTGGTATCGAGGTCCTGGAGCAGAACTGGGTTGATATCACCCCGGACTGGCTCCGTGAGCACGAGGTAGTCAGAGCATTTATCGCATCACACAACGAACCACACCAGTTCGCCGAAGAATCTGCATTCCACCATGCGGCCCTCAAAGCAGGCGTAAGGTATGTCGTGCGCATTTCAACAACCGCAGCCAATGTCCGCCCCGACAGTGATGCCTATTACCCGCGCGCACACTGGGCGATTGAAGCTCTCCTAAGCTCCCCAGAATACAGCAGCCTGCAGTGGACCTCACTACAGCCCAATGTTTTCTCGCCACTGTACCTTTCAACCGCCGCGGAGTTCATCAAACAGTATCGCAAAACCGGAAAGCAAGAAACCCTTCGCCTCATGGCATCCGAGGACGCCCCCGTCGGCATCATCGACCCTAATGAGGTCGGCGTCGTTGCAGCCCACCTCCTCTCTCAAGAGGACACTGCTATCCCCGCCCACAACAAGGCCAAGTATGTTCTCAACGGGCCACAGGACATTACCGGCAAGCAGATTGTGGACATGGTTGAGAGCTATATCGGGACGAAGGTCAACGACGTTTCCTACAAGGACCTGTCATTCATCGACGGGTTTGTCAGCCACTTTGGACCCAAGCAGCCGAAGAATGTCATCCTGTCCATCATATATGCCCCGGTGACGGCTTGGGAGGGGAAGTGCACGGCTTCTACGACGAGCAAGGAGGTCCTGGAGCTTGCTGCGCCGAAGCGCACGCCTGGTCAAGTTCTGAGAGCTCTGTTGGAGGAGTAAGGGTGGATTTACTGAAACCAGGCTTGGTATTTTGACTCTCATTTGGATGTTTCTGTACCATATCAAATAACCAGTATGTTTAGAAGATAGTGCAGATAGTGATTTATCATATTTCTCAAAGCCTGTGCTGGAATTTAGCACAATCGTCCTAGCATGCTCCTTTCCTGCTGCCATTGCCATGTATGTGACTATCGGGGCTGCATCAAGTCCGAATCTCGAGAGGCGCGAGCTACGCTGTAGTCTGATAGATTCAAGTCCATTTCTAGGCCCGTGACAACAGTAGGCGGAGCACCTTTTTAGGGCATTCCCTACCCTAGCTCCACCCAGGCGAGATTATGCAGCCACCAACGGCATCGTTGACTAACCTGTGGTTATGGTCTCCACATGGGCATATTCTGCATTTCGACTCTCTAGATCTAGAGCGTTGAAGCCAACCGCCAAGGAGCCGAGTTTAATGCACACTAAATAGGAGAGAAAGGTAGGTGTCAACCCGGCAGATGCAGATATTCCCAACTCGCTAATTAACTGAGGAGAAGCAGGAGGATGACGCAGGCGGGGAAGCCACGAGGGCACGTTTGACATGTGAAGAGCATGAATCGCCTCTTCTGAGTCGGTGCTTGGCCCCCTCCAACGAGCCCCTCGAACAGATACAAGGGAACCCAACCCGCCTCGGTCCGTCACGAGCCGCTGGAGTTCAAAGAGACCAATATAAGACGATAGCAGAGACCCTCCATAGTCTACGCCTGACAAGTACACAACCAAGCCCATCAAAATGTCCGAAAAACAACCTCTACAAATCCCACCACCAACAGCCCTCCGCTCGGTCGTCGAAAACGACATCTACCTCCTGGGCGGGCAGGTCGCCATCCTCTGCCAATTCGCGCACCCGGCACTGGCCAAGGGAAGCTACACCCACTCCTCCTTCGCAACCCGCATCCCGCAACGCCTCCGCAACACCGCGCGCTTCCTCAACGCCGCCGTCTGCGGGACCGACGAAGAAAAAACCGCCATCTTCAGCGTCATCCATAAATACCACGCCCGCGTATCCGGAGACGATTACAGCGCGGATGACCCGGAGTTACATAAATGGACAGCCGCAACGCTATTCGTCTCGATCGTGCTCGTGAAGGAGACGTTCTTCGGGCGGATGGAGAAAGCCGAGATGGAGAATCTACTACGCGAGAGCGCGATCTTCGGAACGAGCCTGCGGATGTCAATAGATATGTGGCCGCAGACACTCGAGGAATTCTGGGGCTACTGGGACTATAACATCGCCACGCTGGAGGTCACGGATATGGCGCGCAGTCTCGCGCGCGATCTGCTGTATCCGCGGAACTTGCCCGTGGGCATGGCGTGGTCGCTCCCGCTTGCGCGTGTGGTGACCGTGAACTGGCTGCCTGAGCGGTTGCGCCGCGAGTATAACCTGTACCCGACGCTGGCGAGCCAGGCGGCGTATCTGGGGATCGTGGCCTGGACGAGGGTGGTTTATCCGTTTTTGCCGGAGGGGATTAGGGGGCGGAGGCATGCGGTTTATATGGAGGATTTGAAGAGGGCTGTGCGCAGGATTCAAGATACGGGGCATTGGGCGGGGGTTTGATCGGTTTACTCCTGGTTAATCGTTTAGGGATATATTTGGGAGGATACTGGAATTGGAACTTGTATTTTTAATGAGATGTAGCGTTATAGTGCATTGACATACACGTCTGGTTTCGCGGTCTTTTGCTCTTCAGGCCCAGGTTCAGGCTCAGGCTCTGGCTCTGGCACCAGGAGGCGCCGGTGCTCGAGGACTTCCGAGTCGATCTTGATCGAGTCGGTCGTGATGAGCACCTTTTGTGTTCCGACTCGCTTGATCCATTTCTCCTCCGTCTCAGCGTCGGCTCCTGTGTCTGCTCCTCGTGCCGCTTCGGCAGGCTGAATGAACGGCGATAAGATGCGTCCAACGGACGTCGACTCGAGGAACATCCTCATCCTTATCAACCCAGTCCGTCTCATAATTAAGAGCACAATCAACGCCCCCAGAAGACCCGTCGTAATACCCAGCGTCAAAAACGCCGGAACGGCAAAGGGGATGCGGTAGCGGATATGGCTGCCATACACAGTGATGGGCACACTCGCTCCAGAAACAGAGCCTCCTTCCGAATCCACAGCTCGCTTCTTAATCTCTGATGACGACGATGATGAAGAAGGAATCCCCATATCAGCCGCAGCAGCGCTCACCCCCCACCCCCTGGTCCCAACAACCGCATTCGTCGCGACATCCGTCCAAATGAGATCAACAATCGACGCCGTCCCCTCCGCCGTCTTCGACAGCCGCTGCCACTTCGCATACAGCGCATGACTGTCCGCCCCCGAGTAATCCGCCTCGGGCTCGTACCCGCGCACACCCACCGTATACGCCATCTGCAGCGCCTGGTTGTAGAACTCGACCCCCGGCAGATTCTGCGATGTCGTCGTGGGCACCGAGGCTAGCCCGCGCAGGACCGGGTAGAATTGGTCCATGTATCCCGGTAAGTAGAGGTGTTTTGCGGTGTGTGTGGAGATGTTGTATTTCGCTATTGTGTTTGTGTCCGAGAGGTCCGTCGCGTTGGGCCCGATGATTCCCCAGATCGGCGGGGCGTCGTTGATGGTATTCCCGGCGATGTCTTCGACGCCCCAGACCGGGACCGCGGCGTCGCTGGGGTATTCCTTGGGCGAAACGGAGCGGACGGTTAGTGCGTCGAAGCTTGTTCCGTTGTATTCCAGCGAGACGGTCTTGACGATGGCTTTTACCGCGGTTGCGCACGAGTACAGGGGTAGTTTCCAGGGGGTTTCTGGGTCCAGGATGAGGTTGTTGCCGCCGTCGGTGCGCGTTGCGGCGCCCATGACCAGCCCGCAGGCGATGAGCGAGCTGTTGATGTTCGCGGGACTGCCGGAGGTTGTGCCGGCGCATGTTGTTGCTGTTCGGTTCTTGTTAGAGATGCTCGAGAAGGAGAAGGATTGGAAACGTACAGGCAGTCGCAAAATGCTGCGCGGTGACATTGTGCGGATTAAACGTGCGGTTACGCGACTGCGCCAGGTCAAGATACGCGCCGTAGTCAACATTCGTCTGGATGCTCGAGAACCCAATGGTAAAGTTCCTGCTCGCCTCGTCGAACATGTCAAGGCCCTGTCCCTCGCTCGAATCAATGCGCGTGCTCTCCGAGTCCGGATCCGTCAGGTTGAAGAAGAGCATCGTGTAGTAATTGTTCACCCAGGCAGCCTTGTACGCCCGGTCGCGGAGATCAAAGTCCGTCTGCCCATTGACCCTGCGAGCCATATCGGGCGTTGTCCGCGGTAGGTTCGAGAATCCCCCGTCGTCGACTAGCGTCATGTTCCTGAAGATCTTCTGGTCATTGTTCCACGGCGGCGTGATGACATGGATACTCAGGTTCAGGGGCACGCACTGCGTCTCCGGCTCGACGAAGAGGATATCCTCGTCCCAGCTCGCGCCATACTTGAGACTGGTCTCGCTGGGCGCCGTATGATTCCGGAACCCGATCCCCCCGTCCCGCAAATCCGTAATTAACCCCTCAACCAGCTTCACCTCGTCCTCGAGCAGAAGCAGCGACATGGTCCGGTAGTCCGGCTTCGTGTACCAGCCCAGCACGCTCTTCGGGTCCGTCGAGTTGCGATACATGCGGTACTGCATGTCGAAGATACTCGAGACCGTCGGGGAAACCGCGCCCGCGCCCTCGTTGAACACGCTCAGTAATTCCGAGGGGATCCGCGTCTCGTAGGTTGCGTTGCACATTTCCAGCAGGCCGCGCGTCTCGCAGACTTCGTCCTCCTCCGCCCCGGGGCATGCGCCGTCGCAGAGTCGCGTGAATGGACCGGTGCTGCGCGCGGGTGTCCCGAAGCCGAAGGCCGAGGTGTCGCCGACATATTGGAACGAGTGCTCGGTGAGCGAATCGGCCGGTTCGATGGACGTGTATAATCCCAGCGGCGAGCAGATGGCGGCGACGGAGATGATGAAGAGGGCGATGGTCTGCCCCCATGAGGTCAGGAACACGCGCCAGGGCACGTTGGCCGTTTCGGCGGTGCTCGAGCTGAGGATTGTGGGCCAGAGCGACGAGTGCAGGAAGCGGCCGAGGACGGTCCTGCCGGTTCAAGTCAACGAGACTCACATTTGTTCTTGCTGTTCAACGTACCATGTGATGATGGAGTTCTCCTGCGACAAAAAGGCAATCAGAACCCAGGGGATGGCGAGCGGGATGAGGATCTGAAGCACAAAGACCCCGGCGGCGATGAGGCCCGAGACCTCGGCCACGGTCAACTCCATGACGACCTGACAGAAAAGATTTGCAGATCACGTCTCGACTCGAGGGGGCCGCCGCGTTCTTGAATGCGCGTGGGCTGCATCCACAACCGCCTCTGTTGGTGCGTAATTGGCCGTCCTGCCCGTGAATACGAGGGCAATTTGCGCCAGGCAGCGCTAAGCACGGTGGCCACTCTTGTCTGGCTGCCAAGGGAGAAGCGAAATTAGTCTTTGGATGCAGCATCGCCATTGGTGGCGATCCGCATGGGTGGCTCGTATTCAGCCTCATGTTGGCCAGCGCGGTGCCGTTTCTGGACTCATCCAACGAGCGGACTGAGGGATCTCGTGACACTGGAAGACGTATCTTGAGACTGCAAATACTCTACTGGTGGCAGAAGGACCATTCTAGGCCGTTTCAGGCTACAGTAAGACTGAGTGGAGGCTTTATTTTTACTACAGTTTCCAACCTCTACAATATTCCGAAAGATTTCACATGATCGGTATCATTTTCAATCTATAGAACAGGCTGACCATTGCACCTGACATTTAAAACGACAACCAGAGCCCTCACAAAAACAGATGACAGAAAGCAAGGAAAGCTTACCTACCTACCCTTCTTACCAGGAGCCCCAATCCTGGACCCCCCCCGAGGAAGCCTCAGATCCAGACTCACTCGATGATCTGGACGCATACTCAACCTCGACCCTCTCGCGACACTCCTCCGCCGTCCCCTTGGGGACAATCATCAACCTCTCCAACTCCTTGATAATCCCCAGCACAAACTTCTGCGACATCTTCGGCTCCGCCAGCCGCGCCACCTCATCAACGACCTTCCGGTGCGCCGCGGAAATCCGCGCCACGGGGACCGTGTACGCGATCGTCCACGCCTCAAAGATCTGGTCGATGGCCGCGACGGTTCGGTAGGGAGTCTCCGGATTCGCGGAGCCGCAGGGAGTGATGTAGTAGAAGGTGCGGGGTTGTTGCATGGCGGCTACGATCCCGGTTCGGGGTTGTGTGCGGCTGGGGTAGATCGGGGTTAGGGCCAGGAGCCAGTCTTGGGGCTCTGACGGGTGCATGATCGAGATGCCGATTTCGAGGTCGAGGTTGCCGTCGGGGCGGTCTTGCGATGCGAGTTTGGCGACCATTGTTGTTGTAACGTTGGGCTTTTGTACCGTTGGGTTGTTGAGGTGTCGAGATGTCGGGATGTCGTGGTGTTGATGGCTCGTGTAGGAGGGGGTCATGATGGATTTATAGGACTGGGCCTTTGTTACGCGGATTGCCCTGCTCCTCATGTCTTTGTTTGAAAGCTCAACAGTGCTTTGTAGACAGATCCCTGCCCCGTAGTGTCAAAGGGGTTTGTCTACTGCGTATATACCAAAGAACAGGGGCTTTGTCCTGGACAATGAAGGAGCTCAACGAGGTCTATTATCGCCACCTCTATGATTTCCTCAGCTCAAGACCCTCAACTCGGCCTCTAATCGTATACACCCAGCCCCTCTCCTCCAGATACTCCATCAACGTCTGCCCCCCAACATCAGAGTCTACCCAACACAGCCCCTCCTCCAGAAAAGTCGGCAAACACTCCCACGCCCGCTCATCATCAGCCAGCACCAGATCCAAAAGCGACCATCCCCACCCATCTCTCGTGGCAACATCCGCCCCCGCCCCGCGCAGCATCTTGAAAATCCGCATATCCCCCTTCTCCACCGCACAAGAAAGCGGCGTGCGCCCCTCCTTAAGCAGCGTCTCGATAAAGACTGTATCCCGCTGATTCAGCACCGCAATGTGCAGCGCCGTCTTCCCGTCCTCGAACAGCCCCACCTCCGTATCGACCCCGAGCTCGAAGATCGTCTTCAGCGCGGGCACGCACCAGTCATCCGGCGCCGGCTTCCCATTCACCATCATGAGATGCAGCGCCGTGTTTCCCTCCCCGCCAACCGCGTCGATATCCGCGCCGGCGTCGACGAGAATGCGCATCGCAGCGACATGTCCGTACGCAGCCGCGTAGTGAAACGGCGCCCGGCCACGGTCATCCCGCGCATGGATATCCCCCTCCGCGCCGTGACCCAGTAGGAACCGGATGGTCTTCGCACACCCGCCCAGCGCAGCCCAGTGCATCGCCGTCTTCCGATCAAACGCGCTCGCGGCGCGGACGTCGGCGCCGTGCTTGGCGAGGAGGACTACGGATGCAAAGTCGCGTTCGCCTGCGGCGTACAGGAGGAGCGACTTCTCATGGCTCCCGCGGCTGGTCTCCGTGACGATGTCCAGGTTCGCGCCGTACTTGACCAGTTGGCCGATGACTGTATCGCGCGCGCGGATCTCGGGTGTGAGGGGGAGGGGCAGGCCGTCCAGGCTTGTTGGCGAGGAGGGATGCGCGTACTCTTCCAGATCGGCTTCCATGTTTAGATAGAATGAGCCGGGGCGGTTGGGTTTCTCTAGTGGGGTGAGTTGCTTGGTGAGGGTGGAGGAGTTGCTGTATTTGACGTTGCGGCGGTAGAGGAGGTGCATCGCGAGGGTGTGCACATGGTGTGAGGTGCGTGTGAAGCGGGAGAGCTGTTTGTAGTTGAGGTAGTGGGCTATCGAGAGGAGGAGCTCGGAGGGGAGGTCGAGGAGGTTCATTGTGGCTATTTTTCTATCGCGTGTCGAGCATGAAACCTGGGGATGGCTCCGATTTATCGGTCTCCAGGTTGTGGGGGTCGTATTCGAGCGGCTGAGGCTCGAGTCATCGGCGCTCAACGTTCGTATCGACTGTGGCTTGACTTCTTAATTTGAAGTTACCTTATGCAGTGCCTTATCGAAGCAACTACAGATGTCTGAGTTCGAGATCTTGTACATCAGACTCCCGCTGGTTAAAGATTAAATTAAGTAGTATACGCCGTTGTTAAACCACCCAGCTCACTGAGACCGCAAAAGCAGGACATCGTCAAGGCCGTAAATACAACCATCTTCTCCGCCTCAGAATCAAGCAGTTTCTCCCTCCTTCACCTTTTTCTGCCTCCCATAATCCAACTTCTCGCGTTTCATCGCAAGCGCGCACACAAGGCAGACTGCACCCCCGGCAACAACAAGATAAAACTCCCGCGCAATGACCTTCGACACAGCCTCGACGCCGCTATCCAGCACATCGGGATCCCTCGACTGCCACACAACAGACGAAACACCCGCGAGAGCCTGCCTGAGATCCTCCTCGGAGTATCCGCGGCCGCCCAACGCATCCGATAGAAACGAGTACCCGACATTCTGGAAGATCGATCCCGCAATTGCGAGCACGATCGCGATCGCGCCCATCTGCGCCATATTGAACAAGATGGCACTGTCGACTCGGTCCTGCGGGACTTTGTTCATGACG
The DNA here is from genome assembly GCA_025688815.1 of Aspergillus carlsbadensis. Classification (NCBI taxonomy): domain Eukaryota; kingdom Fungi; phylum Ascomycota; class Eurotiomycetes; order Eurotiales; family Aspergillaceae; genus Aspergillus; species Aspergillus carlsbadensis. The sequence continues at coordinate 100,605 of MU628250.1, forward strand.
TTTGAGATCCCGACGCCGTGCTGGAAGGAGCACCCGAGCCCGATGCCGATTAGGGCTTCGAGGCCCATCACCTGGGCCTCGGAGACGGTCGGGGACATGGTTGCCGCCATGGCGGCTGCTCCCGAGATGGTTGTCACTCCCGCGATGAAGTAGATGATGTTGTATCGACCGATTATGGGTAGTGAGCCGCCGACGAGGATGACTACCACGATGAATACCAAAATAAACGGGAGGATGCGGACGGTTTGCTGCATGGCGCCGTGGCCGCGGGCGAAGGAGAAGAACAAGGGTGTGTAGTAGAGCGTCACGGCGTAGGAGGCGCCTGCGCAGCCGGAGGCAACCCAAAGCGGAAGGAGGTCCAGACGTTTGATCAGGTGTAGGGGAATGGAGCGCTCGGTGGGAGTGGTAAATATGCAGAGGCATTGCTGAACAGCCCAGGCAATTGTGACAAGGCCGAAGACAATCCAGACGGCGATGGTGGACCCCGAATCCCAGGACCAGATGGAGCCGGAGAACTCGAGAGCGACAGCGAAGAGCACGGGCGAGGCCATGTTGAGGGTCACGCCGACGGGATCAATCTTGGTCAACCGTTGCAGGACAGGAATGTCTGGGCCGAGGTACTTGTCTGGGATGCAGAGCAGCGCCAGGGCCAGAGCGAGACCCACAAACGGAAGGTTCATGTAAAAGGCCCAGCGCCAGGTGGTGTTGTCGTTGGCAGCGAGGGCTGAGCCGATGGGGCCTCCGATAACAAGGCCGACGGCCCAGACGGCGCTCAGCAGGCCAAACAGACGGGGACTGTCAGCCGGGGGGGCAAAGACGGCGACAAAGGTCAGGTTCGACTGGTAGACGATGGCACCAGCCACGCCCATGATGATGCGGCCAACAATGACTGCCGAGATGTTTTGTGCTGATCCGGCCACGGCGGCGCCGGCCATGAAGATGGCGACGTTGACAATGTACACCCAGCGCATGTTGAAGCAGTACAGGATCTTTCGTGACAGGCCGAGGACAGCGAAGCTGGCGAGACTGTAGGACAAACCGATCCAGGGGAGGAGTTCAATATTGCCAAACGCCTCGTAGATACGGGACTGGATGTTGGCGACGTTACTGACATCGTATCCTACAACGTGTTAGCCACGGGAAGCAGGTTAGGTCCGTGACATACCATTGATAAGAGTCGTCAGGACAAAGACGACAAAGCTGCCCTTCCATTTCCACGCAGGAATGGTGACCAGCGGCGCGGCAGGGGCCGCCTGTGGTGTCTTTTCAGACTCGGGGGTTGTAGACGTGCTGGAGGCGCTTTCTGCCATTTCGCCTGGATCAGATTGCATAAAATGCAGTGAAAGAAGAAGAAGACAGGGAGCGCTCCCTTATAACCCGGCCGCAGGATTTCCTCTGCCGCCGCCCTCTATCATCATTGTCAGCATCCTGCAGCTCATCAGAGGCAGAACAAGCAAGTATATGACTCGTAGGCAGTGATTAGCCACGGGCGATGCATACAAATGGGGCTAGAAGTGAGCACTCAAGGGGAGGCTCCCCTCTTGGTTATTGGATCTCCGATATGAGCACCAACAAGATGCGCCTGTTAGAACCTGGCCGCGCAGGATTTCCTCTGCCAGCAACCTCCATCATTGTCGTCAGCATCCTGCAGCCCATCAGGCCGAAAGAGAAGTATGAGCCTCGAGTGTTTAGCCGCGCGCGATGCATCCGAATGGGGCTAGGAGTGATCGGCACTCACGGCGAGGGCCCCATTTGGTGGTTGGATCTCCGAGACGAGCACCGGCCAAGTGTCTGAATCCGGTGGCCAACGCCGGGGCTGCAGGCGTGGGGGGCACTGATTCGCCGTTGGCGGCGCCCAGTGCGCTTTCGACAATCGTTGTTCAACACTGCCCGGGGATAAGCTCTCGGAGGGGAGTCCCGACCAGGGATAACATCCGTCATGCATCTAAACTCTGACGACAAGGCTGTGAGTGTGAGAGAGTTGTTACAGCGTCAGCATGGCTGGTCAGTGCCTTGGGCTGTTGGGGGCTGAAAATATCCTGCGACCGTTTCTTGTGACGTCGCCAGAATTCTAACAGAGGTAATGCATTTCACCTGATTAGACTTGCATGATACGCTTCTCGTGTTATTTTTGGCCGGGGTAAATCATCGCTCGTTGCCCTCGAACATGCAATCCAGACTGGCCCAAGATGACAATAACCCGCGCACCCCCTGGATCATCCCTTCTGACGGGGCAACTGTGCATGCATACTGTCACACCCACCATGAGAGGGCCTGAGTGCGATGAGCCTCAGAGAGTCGAGACCTAGTGTTCAATCCGTCTTCTTTCCACCACCTTCTTAGTGACTGTATGGCCTCCAGCCCTAACGGCGGAATCGCGGCGGAATGCGACCGGGCACATCGGCCCATCGGCCAATTTGCGAATTGAACCGCATCAACGGAAGTTTGCACCAAACTTCGGGGCCATTCAAAAGGCCGAAGCCGGCCGATGCTCAAGAATAGAACCATGGAGAACTTCGAGCTCACGAAACTCTCTCCCCTCCGCCAAGCCGCAGAGCTGTCCCCGGATTCGATCGCCACTGGGGTTGACAGTGGTCGGGGTCGCAACGAACCATGGTTGACCAGCGTCGTGAAATCACTCAACACTCACCCCCGCGACTCGGTTAAATGCTCTCCCAGGCTTGAAGAGCAGGTTGAAAGCCAGCGAAGCTTCTCCTTCCAGGGTTGCATGTTCGCCACACCCGCACCCCTCATATTTCCATCCCTCATCTCGACAACCATCTCAGGTTTCGAGATACGCATGTTATGAGGCTTTGATACCGTGTGCGCTGCGTTGGCGGCGTTTTCGTCCACGATGGATCCGCCGGTCTTTCTCGAAACCAGCTGGGGCATCCTCAGCACCATCGGAGTCTTCCTGACCTTTGCCAGCATCTCGGTCATTTGCATGACAAAGACCTGCACGTTGAACTTTGTCCCCCTCGTCGTTTCCATCACCTGCGCCCTCGCCAACGGCTGCTGCTACTATGCGTACTATACCGGCGAGGCTCCCGCAACGGGGAGACTGGTCGCCAGCATCTTTGCAGACATCTTCTGGATGGTACTTGCCCCCGCCAACCCCGATCAGCACGGAAGAGCAGACAGAACTGACAGTCGCAGATCCAAGAACCAGGCATCTCCTTCTACAGCTACCTCATCCTCACCCACATCCTCTGCCGGCGCGCGCGCAAGATCTTCCTCGTCGTCTTCTGGGCCTTTATCGTCGCGATCGTCGCTCTGCGCGTCACCATCGCCATCGGGCGAGCCATCCAGCTCGAGGACGGGGATACACACAACCAGGTAGTCATCAGCCGCTTGCACATCGGGTACTTTGCTTCCATCGCGCTCATGGAGACGTGGAGCTCGTTCTTTCTCATCAAGCAGATGGCCCGGGCGTACGGTCGGTCTCCGAGGACGTCGTCGGCCGGTGGAGTGTTCTTGTACCTGATGCGGAGTGCGGAGCTGCGGCTGGCGACGCTGTGCTGCATCGGTATCGCACGGGCAGTCACGTATTCGTCGCAGGAGACGAGGCAGAAGGCCACAACCGTAGCGTCGCAGGTGGATCGGTTTACGTATACCCTGGAGTGTTTGTTCCCAGTCATTCTTCTGTAAGTGCGCCGGCCGCTTGCGATGGCAGAAGCTAATCCGCGTAGACTGGATATCCTCAGCGCAAAGCGATATCGACCCAGCAATGCGACCTTGGAAAACAGCTCTGACCCGGAGAATTCAACTGGGTCTCATCATCCGCATTGGATCAGTTGGGCGCCTTCGAGTCGGGACAAGACGTCTGATTAGTCGGAGCATATATACCCTGCATCGCTTTGATTGGAATTTAGAAATATAATATCTATCAATTGTCTATCTCAGATGCGTCGTTCATGCAATGTTATCGGGTTGAGGCCGTCGCATAAAGGGGATCCGGGGCTTCGGCGGCCACTCGCTCGAGAAACGAGTCCAGTCGAAAGGCACCGAGACCCGGTGTCGCCCTGATCCAACCCATTTCTCGCCATCTTGTGCAGTCGACCCGTCGCTAGGTAGCGTAACCAACGCCCGAGAATTCGGCGGAACCAAGAGCTCCAGTGTAAAGACCTTTTCGTCGGACTTGATCGCCCACCGACATTCCAACCGTCCATATGCAGTTTCGTAGGTCGCTTCCGCCGAGTCAATCGTTCCACCAGGGATCGGGCACACTCTGATGTCCTTCCAACCCGGAGAGAGAGGACTCACGCCGGCTACACTGGTATGAAGCCAGTTGATGATCGAGCCCAGCGCATAGTGGTTGAAACTTGTCATCTCACCCGGGTTTATCGAGCCGTCTGGAAGCATGCTGTCCCATCGTTCCCAAACAGTCGTAGCGCCCATTGAGATCGGGTACATCCACGATGGGCAGTTCTTCTCGAGCAACATCCGGTAGGCAATTTGCGGGTGACCACTTTTTGTTAGAGCATGCGCGATGATCGGGGTTCCAGCGAAACCAGTGGCAACGCGGAATTTCGCAAGGCGGACAAGATCGACAAGCCTCTCTGCTGCAGTCTTTACCTGGTCTACTGTCGCGTGAAGGTCAAACATGATTGCCAGGCTTAGGGCGGTTTGGCTATCCCCTACTAGCAGACCAGACTGGGCGATGTACTTGTATTGGAACTTCGATTTTAGTCGGTCGTGCTGGATGTTGAATCGTTGAGCGTCGGCGCTCTCGCCTAGGATGGCGCTGATCTGGGACATGACAGAGGTGATACGGACTAGATAGGCGTCTGCCACAAGCGTCCCATTTGTCCGTGCATCACCAGGTTCAACAGGCGGTGCGGTAGGATCCAGCCAGTCACCCAACTGCCAGATCTCGGGATCCCAGAGGCCATCAGTACCACGTTGGATACCCCTATCGATCCAGGCGAGCATGCTTTTGTATTGTCGGCGGAGGATATCCACATCCCCATATGAGCGATACAGCTCCCACGGTCCCAGAATAACAACATCGTCCCATTCAGCCTGTGGAGTTGGAGGCCACAGCTCGTCACTAATCACATTGGGAACCACGAATGGAGGAACGCAGCCATCTTTCCCATCGTTGAGCTGTTCTGCCGCCACATCTTCTAGCCACTCTCCGAGCATTCCAGCCGTGTTGTACAGGAAGTTGGCAGATGGACCAAATATTTGAATATCTCCCGTCCAGCCAAGACGCTCATCACGTTGGGGGCAGTCTGTTGGAATCGACACAAAGTTTCCACGCATACTCCACCATGCATTCTGATGGAGCTGGTTTACCATGGGATTCGAGCAAGCAAACCAGCCAGTGCGAGTTAGGTCTGTATGCATCACTAGTGCTGTCAAATTGGCTGACAGCTGGCCATCTTTCTCCTCGTCCCATCCATCGACTTGGACATAGCGGAAACCATGGAAGGTGTACTGCGGTGTCCAATCGACGAGTTTCGTGCCCGCGGAAATAACTTCATCGGTGCACTTTGCGCGGCGCAAAGGGCGGGTCCCGAGCTCCCCATGCTCCAACACTTCAGCGTGAGTGAAGACAAGATGAGCTCCGCTGGCTTTGTTCAGCGAATGGACGCGCAGACGGCCGACAAGATTCTGACCAAAGTCGACAATTATCTTCCCAGAAGGCGTTTTCTGTACGGAGACGGGTTTGATTTCTTCGGTAATGCGAACCGGAGGCGAATTTGGCGAGATCAATTCCGCAGCCGGGAATTCTATCTCCTGCACGATATTCCAGGATGAGCTGTTACCCGTTTCATCGGTGTCGAGGTTCCAGTTGGGGTTTTCTTCGCGAGCGTCATATACTTCACCATCGTAGAATTCGCTCCTCACGATTGCACTGGGTTGGCAGGTCCATGAGCGATCCGTAACCAGCGAGAAGCCCTCATTCGAGCCGCATCGAACTTCCAGTTGAGCCAGAGCAGCCAGTCGGTCGCCATAAAGCTTTCTGCGTCCGCCACGGAAGCCTAATCGCGTGGCATACCACCCCTCTGCAACCTCAACCGCGATAACATTCGTACCACTATTCAAAAGATTTCCAACGTCGAAAGTCTGATAGTTGAGTCGATGGCGGTAACTTGTCCAGCCTGGAGCAAGGCAGTGATCGCCCACTTCACGCCCGTTGATGAAGGCTCGATAGATGCCCAGGCTCGTAATGTAAAGTCGCGCGCGGTTGACAGTTTCCTTTTTGTCCAAAGTGAAGGACTTTCGGAACCGCACCGGTCTCAACGGGCCGTCGATAACATCGGTGTTCTCCGCGATGGGCACGGCAGTCCAATCATCTCGACAGAGCAGTGCGCATTCCACGACAGTCCAGGGCGACCAATCGCTTGGCTCCACAGCATGGCCCTCGCTGCGACCGAAGACGCGAACTCGAACTTGGGCGCTTTCTCGGGATTCCAGCGGGGTGTCTGGCCACGGAACGAGAACGGACGCCTCGCTAGACACAGGGAATGTTCTCGGTTCTGTTTCACGTTCACGAGTGATTTGAATTTCGTATGCCGTTTGTTGCCAGCCGGCTGGGTAGTCATCAATAGTCAGGAATCGCCAAGACAGGCGTGGAGTGGCAGTTCCGACACCAAAGCCAGTAAAATGCTGCTCAAATGTTGGACCAGCGACGGAGAACCCCATCGTTATGAAATGAACACGTCGAGTAGACAGGGAAAGAGAGATAAATTGGTCAGAGACGGCGAGTCTCAGGCGTCAGTTAGATCTTATACATCAGGCTGCTGCCAGCAAGACCAGCAAATTGCTCGGGGAACATCACCCCGAGAAATGGAGCATCCGGAATCATCAGATGACATTACCCTCTCTTGCATGTCTCCAATTTGGAGTTCGAGATACCCCAGCAGGGCATCTGATTGCTGCTCTGGCGAGAGGAGGACTGTGGAGAAGCCCGTGCGGCAGCGGCGTTCTCGTTCTCCCATTGGTCAGTCGCCGCTTCCGCGAAAGATCTCCGCCTGGGATTCAGCAGAACCTGCCTCCAATTGCCGAGTGACTCGCATATCGTTGCATGGTTTACCCCATGGGGCGACACTGAAAACTCGCTTCTCTGGAGTTGCGGACAGGTTGACTGGTATGAAACCCCGAGTCCCTCCTGCTCGGGTGATTGGTAGTCCGGCTGGCCGGTTCCTGGCTAGGAATATATATTTGGCTTCATTCCCTGCCAGAAAAAGTCTCATTGCACAGAAAGCTACCGATCCGGCTTCTACTCAAGATGGTCTCTTTCTACGTTCTCCTTATCGCCTCTGTAGTTGCCCTGGGAGGATTCTCGTACGGGGTAGACTCGGGTTCGTCTGGTCTGCGTTGAGCTTCCATGACCTTGGCTAACCCGAACTTAGGGATCATCGCAACCACTCTAGGCCATGACACGTTCAAGTACGCGATGCTGGGCCCAACAGGTGTCAATGCTCCATTGACAGGTATGTGCTTGCGGTGAATTGCCCCAAACCTTTCGACTGACCTGGCGAAGGTGCCATCGTTTCCCTATATAATGTCGGCCAAGCTGTTGGAACCTTCGGCGCGGGATACTCGGCCAACAGGTTCAGCAGACGTTGGACTATCTGTGGTAGTGCCGTGATTGGTATGTTTTGATCTCCCGTGTCCCACTGAAGAGATGGTGACTGATGAATACCAATTTCGTAGCTATTGTCGGTGCTATCCTCCAATGCGCGGCCGTGAATGCGGGAATGATGATTGCGGGAAGGTTCTTCGCAGGTGTCGGCTGCGGTATAATCTTGACGGTCGTTCCCATATACATCGCAGAGGTCTCTCCGCCTGAAAAGCGGGGGATGATTGTGGGGTTGCAGGGCTTCATGATTTCCATCGGGTTCTTTGCCGCCAATTGGATTGGATACGGCGGTGCGTATGCGACTGGCGATGCCCAGTGGCGGATTCCTCTCGCCATGCAGATCCCGATACCCCTTGCGTTGGCGGTTGGCTGCTGTTTCGTCCCGTACAGCCCTCGATGGTGTAAGTCCGTTCCACGACTTGACGTTGGCAACTATTAACGCATGGCAGTGGTTCAACAAGAGCGATACGAAGAGGCCCAAGCCGTCTTGGAGACCATACATGCCGGGACCGGAGACGACGACCGAGCACTGCGGGAGCTGAGCGAGATCCGGGGCCAGATCCAAGTCGAGTCGACGCAAGTAACGAACTTCCGCCGCGCCGTCACATGTCTTCTGTCTCGTCAATACCTGCACCGCACGTTGATGTCCTGTTTCATCCTGGTCATGGGTCAGTTCAGCGGCTCATCAGTCATCCAAAACTACCAGAGCAGCTTTTACGAAACCGTTGGGTTCACCGGCAAAACCTCCCTCCTCATCAGCGGCATATACGGGATCATGGGAGTACTCGGCCAGGTTATCTACCTGTTCTGCGCAGCTGACAAGTGGCCGCGTACGCGTACACTCTGGGTTGGGTCTATCTTCCTCTCAGTCATGATTGCCATTTGCATGGCCCTGTCATCCGTTTACGGAAGCGAAAACAACAGTAACTTGAGCGGCGCCAGAGCGGCGATCGCTATGATCTTCATCTATTCGTGTGGGTATGCTATTTTCTTCAACGCCACTATCTGGGTCGTACCTTCGGAATTATTCCCCTTCTTCTTGCGTTCAACTGGAATGGGGCTGGCTGTGTTCTCCAAATCAGTCGCAGCCATCGTGCTGTCTCAGATCACACCGACTGCGATGGAGAATGTTGGCTGGAGATACTATGCTCTCTTCATTGCGACTAACTTTGCGGCTGCGTTCGTCTACTTCTTCCTGCTCCCGGAGACGAGCGGCAAGACGCTGGAGGAAATTGCCGAGCTGTTCGGAGACAGCATCGTACGGGAGCCATCCAAGATTGCAGACGACCAATTAGGAGTGGAATATGGCCAGGCAGCTGAGAAAAGCTCCAACCCTGTGCATGTGGAAAAGGCGGTCTGAAGTTGTTGATCTCTCTGTCGGGGAACGACTAGTTTGGAAACCGGGCGTGAGAAGTGAGATGGGGACGAGCTAAGATAGAGGGTTGTAGATGTGACGTGAATATTATCAAGTTGGAGTCGTTTGATGCGTTTCGTAGCCGCCATCTAATAGCCAGCTAAGGGCGCTATTGACGAGCGCTTCTCCAGTAATTTCCTGATCATGTAGTAACCGCGCAAGATCGTCCGATTGGGTCGGATCTTCGCCGATATGGATTGCCTGGGTTGATTCTGTCTCGTAATTCGTGAGGGACTCGATACTAGGTAGCGGTGCAGGTGTCGCATTACCGGAGCCCGACCTCCGCTCGGCAGAGCCTATCGCGGCTCCAGATTCGAGTGTCCGAGGGGGAACAGGCTGTCTTTCAGCCAACGGCGACGAGTGTTCAGTAAGAAAGCGGGCCATCCAGTTATCGAGCACAAACGGATCGGACATGGAGTCCCTGCACGAATTTTGGAATGTCCGTAGATGGGTGGTCTGCGACACATGTCAGCCACACGGTGTCGGGAAAATGGAGCATAGAAGGACATACATAATGTTCGACAATTGGCCAAAATGACTTGACAGTCATGAGATACTGGAAGTTGGACACTAAGCGTTGCCTTGCCATTGAGAGTTCGCGGTAGTCGTCGCTGAACAACAGAGTGTGTAGGTGAACGCAGGAGCTCACCACTGCGATGTGCCCATAGATGAAGTATTCCAACTCACAATTTTTGATGTTTTTCGAGTATTGCAAAATCGAGGAAACAACAGCAGCGCCGTCCTTGCATTTGGCTGCTCGGTCGGGACCTGGGTTGCGGGCAGCTCTCGAGTCCAGAAAAGGGAAAAAGAGCATCTGCCTGAAATGAAAGAATCCGATATGCATAGCTAGATATATTTGACCGAGACGCTGTCCCGCCAGGAGCATAAGATTATCGAAACTCCACGTCAGTTTCGGTGGCAAGTTCTCCGCCCATTGTTCAAGCGCAGTTTCGAGCTTGGCAGCCTGGACGCAATATTCGTCAAAGGAAATCATGTTGCGGCTCAGATGTCGCATCAGGGTGTTGATCTTTGCATAGATACCGAGCGTCCGCGCCATCTGAGCCCACATATCACAGCGGGATGCATCCTGCACATGTGTCACGTTTAACAGCTCGGCACTAACAGTACGAAATGTAGCATCGTCGATCTTCGGTAGAAAGTCGGGTCCGTCGGGCAGCCGCATGGGTTCCATGGCCATATCCCAGGCCGACCAATGGCTTGCAACGTGTATAGAGAGCCAACTGCGCCGGTACTCTTCCTGATATACAGCGCTTGGATTATCGCTCAGCGACAGCCTTTCGGCGTGCAGTCGAGCTAATCCGACATATATGTGCTTCCCGTCGACGTTTCCTTCCCCGCTAAAATAATACCCGATCAAGAGGAACCCTTGCACTGTGTCGAGGCTTGGGGAGATCATGTGTTGCTGGCATAGACGAACTGCTTCGGTCGCGAACGATTTGCCACGGTCACAAGGAGGTATTCCGTTGAAGACAGGGTTGTTGGAGAATCTGCGCCGGATGTTACTAGGTTGAGGAATCCTAGGCATTGCGTGTCAATCGTTACCTAGCGGCCAACGCGCACATGGCGTAGACATGGACTGTGGGCGCTGTCCCATCATTCAGGCGACGCAAAAACGAGGGCTCGTGGAAAATCGTATGCGGAATATCGTGGATGAACCGAAAATAGGTCTGGACCAGCTCCACGCACAGGTCTCGGGACGCGAGAACCTCGAGTGGACCTTCCAATGCGACTGGGGGCTGACGAGGGCTGGGAGTCGATCCTATCCGCCCACCGTGGTTATTCAGGACGCTTGGACGCGGGTCGAGACTAAGGGTACACGGAATCGAAAGGGAATGGCAGAGCTGGCAAGCTTCTCCTCTGGTGGTCGGGATGCAGCGACGCTTTCGAGTGCTGTGCGCGTTTAGTCGTCGGAACTCCGAACTGTGGAACAGCACTTACCGGCAGGTGGCACAGGCCCCAGCTCTCGCTCTCCTGGAGACATTGTGGGACATAGCATGAATCGTACGGTGGGAACATCGCTAGGATGCGATGGACGAGAGGAATGGAGTGGGAAGACTGTTGTTTGTCCGTGTGTTGCGAGAGCTTCGGTCGCAACTTCCCCGACGATGACTAATCCGCCGACTCCGGGATCCAGAGTCGGCCTCCAGGTGCACGGGCCATTGCTCCTCTTTCCAACAAAACACAAGCACAATCATCAGATCAAGCCACTTGTCACACTAAACACATCAAACGGCCAAGAAGCCAGATATATGATAGATTTATATACATGGAGAAATTCACGCGCCCGCCTAATACCGCGAAATATCCCTCCCGAATAGTCTGTTCAAGAACCACCGCACCACAACCCTCAACTTATTCCGCCAGCTGATGGTCATGGTCAGATACGCCGAGTTCCACACCAACCAGGCCATGCGCCCGGTCAATTTATGCGGAAGATGCTTTTCACCCTCTGGCAACTGCAACAACGCCCTTGCATTTCCAATATACGCCAGGGTCCCCATGTTCTTGAACGAGAATCCGGGGGTCTTGCCCAGGTCGCCGTGATTGAGGCGAGCCGCTAGCCATTTCGCTTCTTGTGATGTTGCCTGTGCAGTCGCGGGGGGTGAACCGGTCTCAAGCATTGCATTGTCGCCAATGGCAAATACATCGTTGAGGACTGCTTTTGCTCCAGAGGAGTCTTCGAGCTGGACGCGAAGATGGCCGTCTACGAGGAGGGCACCGGTTTGTGGTGCTTTTTTGTATTTCCAGCCTTCTTTGCTTTGGACTGGGACACCGTCTTTCATGACTGCTGACTGTGTTGGAAAGGATTTGACGTCGCACAGTGACTCGGTGATAAACTCGTTCATCGCGTTGCCCGTCACCCACACGCACATTCCAACCCCAACCTGTCCTTCTTCCTTCGTTGTTAGGGTTAAACACCCCCTGGGGTCCATTTCGTACGGCGGTTCGTCGTCTGGTGCTCCCCATCGGAGATTCTGGATGTGATGCGAGGTCCGCACGTCGATACCCTCGCGCTTCATCGTGTCCATCGCATAGCGCGATAACGACTCGTCAAACGTGGACAGCACCTTGGGTGCCACATCGTACAGCGATATCTGCGGCATACCCTTTAAAGCTGGGTATAATGTGGCGAGATCAGACTTGATAAAGTCGCGCAATGAGGCTGCTAACTCCGTGCCGGTAGGTCCAGCGCCGACGATTGCAAAGTGTAGTAGATGCCGACGCATCTCTGGGCTGGTCGTGGGCAATATGGCTAGCTCAAAGCATTCTCGGACTCGTCGCCGCACACGGCGTGAGTCGCCAATGTCTCGGAAGAAGATGGCGTTGTCCTTTACCCCGGGAGTCTTGAATGTCCGACTGATGGCGCCAACCGAGATGACGAGCTTGTCGTATGGGATCTCGAACGGCTCGCCCTTTTCCCATTTCTTGGTCTGCCTAAAGCCGCCTTCTTCTTCGGTATGGGTCTCAGTGACACCACCCTTGACGACCGTTGGCTCGCACAGTATCGTCTTGCGCTCCAAGTCAAGAGCTCGCGCTGCAGCCTGGACAAAGTCGATCTTAATCTTGGGATCTCGGACTGGCTCGACAATGTGCGAGAAATCCAGATCCCCTCCAGCTGTGCTGGTAAGTAGCGGCGTGAAGACAAAGTATGATCGCGGGGAGATGACCATAGGAGCGAACTTCTTAGGCGAAATTTTGCGCGATACTGTATAGCCTCCCCAGCCTGAGCCCAGGATGACGACGCGCTCCTTGTTTTTGCGAGGTTGCTGGAGGATCTCGGTGCTAAGATTCCTTCGGTGGCATCGTGGAGGAAACCAAAGGAGCGGTCGTGTAACCACCCTCATCATTCAGATTGATTTAAGCCTACCTTCCGTTTGGTTTACCTTGATTACGATGGTTCTGGCTGTCCTGGAATGAGAACCGGAAGACCTCGGAGGTTAAACACTTGATGACCTCATCATTGCGACTCCTGTAGGAAAACATTGTAATCTCTTGCATTCTCTATCTACCGCGAATGATTCTTGAAGCTTCACTAGATTGGTATCCTCGTCTCGAGAAGGAAGCAATTCCCCAGTGTATGAGAACGGCGAGGATGGCGGGAAGAGAAGGGTTACCTCGCACATTAGCCTCATCTCGATGAATCGATCGATCCTGTGGCTGGGTGCGATTGGCGTGTGGCTAGGCTTGCTTGTGCCGGGATAATAGTTAGTCCGCGCCCTGAATCTCCAGAGTCCAGACTCCCTCGAATGCGGTGTTTGTCCCCACCTGTCAGGAACCTGCCATTGATCTTGAATTCTTGATACGATCAGTGGAGCTCACTTTGTCCCCTGACAACATACTGATCTGACCTCAGCCTTGAAGTAATCTGGCTCCAAATGTTTTTCGGTGCTTCTCGACGTTTCCCTCCTTGTACAGAGCCAGGAGCTTTCTTTCTTCGCGATATTTACACCGAGTCACAACGGATCTTGTTCACCATGACGCGAAAGGAAATTTGGTCACAAGAAAGATGCCTGGTCTTGTCGGCAATCCAGGAGACGCCTTTGTGTTGGTCGACCCGGAAGCTGGCATTGCCCTCGGCGCTGCCAGTCCCCTCCCCTCGACTTCAGCGGCTAGCACTGAAGATAGATGTCAACTCACATTCTTTCATGATTCCCAACATTTCGGCTTCGGTAAGTACAAAGTATGCGGGGAATGGGGCTGGTTCTAACAAGTCTGCTTCCAATGCTAGGAGCTTCGAGCTACCCTCGTCTTTATATCCCGAACCAACTTGGTCAAACAAAGGTAGAGACAAGCCCTGCAACTTTGTTCTTGAGCGGGAAGATGCATGAGATAGCGTTAGATGGAACTGAGGATGGTGCGGTTGAATTCGCCAATCCTTCTAACCTTGTACTGCTGACCCTTATGTCTGTCTGTATAGCGAAATTTGCCGAACACTCGACCGCTACAGGAAAGCACCTGGGACCTGCCTTTGACCAGTTGAAGGATATGTGATCGTGGGGCGCTGGGTCAAATGGCGGTGCGACGGGTAGCAGGCAACGAATATGCATCAACTCAAGGAATTGCGTTTCTAAAGCTTGCCCCCCTCCCCAAACCCTTCTCCCCGAAACAACTTAAAGAATTAACAGGACACAGGATGGATTTGGAAGATAAGAATGACTTAAACCACTGGATGCCAGTTGCAGTTCACGACGGTCGGGACAGGATGGATTGAGACCAGAATGTCACTCATGCGGCTCGAGTTGGATGTCAACGTTCGCTGTGCGTAGCTAGTATTCGATAGCTGCATCTCTTTATTCCATGGCCTCTGCGGGTACTGGGTTGAGAGACTCTGCCACGGACTTGTAGTAGGCTGCCAGCTGTTCAGAAGTCCACTGGTTGGTCACAACAGCAACATGAGCCTCTGTTAGCTCTTTGTTATGTTTATCCTCCGCAGATGGTACTTTCTGAAGGTAGTATCCATTGATTTTCAGGAACATGTCGGCTGCTGCTAAGGCGGTGCGTTTGTTTCCATCAATGTAAGCATGATTCTTCATGATCTTCTCGGCAAGGTTTGCTGCAAGCTTGAAAACATCCTCCTCTTTTGCATGGTGCTTCAGGGCCATTGGCGAATTGACTGCAGATTCAAGCATGCCTGGCTGGCTCGAGGGTCAAAAAGTCATTCGCTGCGGGCGCTCGCTTCTTAGCCGCCAACAGCTGCAGGGATCCCCCGGCCACGACCAGGCTTGGCCATCTTGCGCCCTGTTGGTGGTCTGTTTTGGTGCAATGCGGCGCCGAACGCTCGAGCCATACATACATACGTAGGCAAAACCAGCACCAATTCCTGTGGATTACAGGAATCCCATCTCAAGTTCATAATCCATACGTACCCCCTACACCATGAGAGCCTGGTCGCGAGTACGATTCCCGTTAACCAACAAAGCGGTTCCGCCTATTGCGACCGAAGCCACGGGAACAAACCAAACCCTCTCCCTTCGCGACGGTCGCATCCTCGGATTTGCAGAGTATGGAGCTCCTACTGGGTTCCCGGTACTCTATTTTCACGGCTTTCCTTCATCGCGCCTCGAAGGAAGCGGAGTGGACAGCAACGCACGACGCCGGGGCCTCCGCATCATCTCCCTGGATCGACCAGGGTACGGTCTCTCCACATTCAAGCCGAATCAGCGGATTACGGACTGGCCGGGTGATGTGAAGTCGCTCGCCGATCATCTACGGATTCCGCGTTTCGCAGTATTAGGGGGATCCGGTGGTTCGCCGTATGCACTCGCCTGTGCTCATGCGCTGCCACACGAAAGACTATCCGCAGTTGGTATCCTTGCAGGCGCAGCGCCGTGGGATGCCGGGCATCAACACGTATCAACCTCACGGAGGCTTCTCTCTTGGGCCGCGACATCTTCACCGAGTGCTCTGGGAGGTCTGTTCAATGGCGTGATAGGCGTGTCCCGATGGGCTGTAAACACCGCAACAGTCACTCGCTGGATCGACGACTGGCTTGAGAAGCAGGAGAGCCCAGACAAGAGCGAGCTATCGACTACGCAACGACGCGAGCAGGTCCTAGCAATGGCGTTTGAGGCATTTGCGCATGGATCCGCGGCAACGGTACAGGAGGCGTCGCTGCTCTCGCATGACTGGGGATTCCGGCTTGAGGATGTGGCCTACGATAGGATTCAGATTTGGCACGGTGAAAAAGACGCGAATGTTCCCATCGAGATGATTCGCAACATGGCTGAGCGGCTTCCCCATGCGGACCTGCGTGTGTATGAAGGAGAGACGCACTTTACCTTGAGTCGGCATATTGATGAGATCTTCTTGGAGTTGGTCCCGGAAGCTTTGATACAAGAACACGCAAGCGAAAACCGATGAGGATCTGCTGCCCTTTCCAATTTAGCCTCTCCACTTCAGTTCGATACCTTACTTCCGTGTACACTACTAGGTAGTTGGTCGTACCTTCCAGTTTGGTGGCCCAATGCTCCTTCCTGATTGGGAACATACGTCCAAATAATCAAACTGCCATTTCTCCTCTCCTGCTATCTGCTACATACACGTCTCTTCAGCGTCCCCTCCAGCCATAGCCACAATCGCACCTTTTCATCCAAACTCTTGGTACACCCGGTACCGAGAAGTGCTCAAAGCCTATCAATCAAGAAGCTGACGGCATCCGGAACATTGATGGTGTACGTAAAGTGCGCCGCAGTGATGATCAAGCTACCGCTGCAAACCAGGTCGCCGATAGCGCAGTAGATCTTAGTCTTGTTGGTCGGGAAGTTGGGGATACGCCCGTTGTCCTGCTCGTTCCTGGTGTCGCCGAAGAGCACGACGCCCTTGATCTGGTTCTGGATGTTGCTGGGCAGCTTCGAGATGGAGGCGTGCATGACGGCCGTTCCTTGGCTGGTATTGCGTCAGTGGGGGGGTTCAAGCGGATAGAGGGGTGGCAGGGAGGCTCACCTGTATCCGCCGGCCACGATCTGGGTGTTGGGGCACTTGGATGCGGCGAGTTCGAAGAGCTCGACGGCCTCGTTGATGGCCGCCTGGCTGGTTCCCTGGGGGAGGAAGTTGGAGGCCAGGTCTGCGCGGTAGGCCGGGGCAACGCCCTGGCAGGCGACACGGCCGGGTCTTCTAAGCTTCAGGCCGTCGCAGACGCCGGGACCGGTTGAGATGCCCTACACGTTTAGGGTTAGCAACGAGTTTGGCGCAATGATCAGGTGGACGTACGAGGTATCCGGGCTCGGTGGAGGCACGCGCGAAGATAAAGGTGATGTCCTTGCACGACCCGCTGCGCAGTTCGTTCTCGCCGATAGAACCGACTTGTAGGGTTAGCTGCGATCCTCAACCAAGGGGGGCATTGGCATACTCTGGCGCTCCTCGATGTTGACGGGGCTGGCCGCTGCGAGCGCGGCAAGGAAGGTGACTGCGAATTGGAACTTCATTTTGAGGCACGATCGGAGGGTTGAAGATGCTCTTTGGGGTGCTTTGGCTTGCTGCTGTGGGATGAAGACTGAAATCCGTGGACAATCGCAATCTCTTTATACTTCGCCCCGAGACTCATCTCCATGTATTTTCTCGTGGGCAAAGCCCTGAAATGAAGCCGGCAGTTGAATCTCCTTGGCGAATGCATCCCCAGACTCATCCCTCGAGCGAAGATCCTCGGTATCCTCCCTGAACGGTCATCAGCCTGCAGAACCAAACCCAACCCGTGCCTGACGAAAAGCCAGAAATCGGAGCCACAGGTCTGGGCGCTGCACTGTGGCTTCGACCAGTGCAGCATCCTCGGCCTTGGCCTGGGGTGCAGCGCCCATTCCCCTCCATCTGCGGGGGAGAAAGAGTAGCATTCATCTCGCCCTGCAGGACTTGGCGAGTGCCCTCTCATTTATTTATGCGCGCATTTCGACCGAGGATGCGCGAAACTGCCGGCTTAGCAGTGGGTGAAGGGTTTCAGAGTGCGGGGGAGGCGTCCACGACTCCACGATGCAGGTGCCCCGCGTTTGCAAGTGCCGTGCAGATTCAGGATCGCGGCAGTTTGGAGTTTTAGATCGTCGCCTTTGAGGTCGAAATCGGATGCGCGCGGAGAAGACAGTGGTGAAGCCTGATTTTACTGCAAACCGGAGCCCTACTCCGTCCTCCTTGGGGCATCTATACTCGGTGGTCCGCATCCCGTTCTGAACAGGCGCCTGATCAGCCGTAGATCGCCGTTCGTTGATCTTTTCCCAGACGGTGCTCTAAACGTGAAAGCGAGATCAACTCGGGGGTAAAGCCTGAGATCGGTCGACGTCGAAGAAGCGGAAGGCTAAGCAACATGGAATTGAATCAACGACACACCAATGCCAGATTGAAGCGAAGCAGCGGTGCATTGATTGCTCATTCTATCTAGAGTTGAACAGTGAATTCAGAACCCCGCTTTGGAGATCAACGGGCCTGGAGTTGGAGTACTTTGTCGGCATCTTCCGATCCATCCAGGCACAGGAATCAACCGAACTCCAGGCTCCAGGTAAAAATGGGGATGAACGCAAATAACCAGGAACTCCGGCGAAGTCAACAACAGTGAGAAGACTAAGGGATGGCATTGATACATCGTACGAATTGAGGACCAGACATTATCAGATAGTCCAGAAGTACCTGCAGTACAAGGTCGGGGAAAAAGGCAACCTGTAAAAAGCTGGGGAGCCCCAAGACTGCACTGTACAGCAACATTCGCTCTCCAGGCTCCAGCTCCTTTAATTTGGCTCAACGAGCTAATCCCGAGTGATACTAAAGGCGCCTGGCCTCGGGACTCCGAAGATTACGGACAATTACCTAACAGCCGGCGGAAATTAGATGAAAACGCTGCGACCTAAAATCCTGCCTATCGGATGCCAAGCCCTAACCTATTTCCGGCACCAGAACATCGACTCCCTCCAATTCGATCCATGAACCAAACCTTGCGAGTCAGTAGTCGAGGTCTATTTATTCGCCGACTTGCGAGCACGAAGCCCAAACTCAAAGTGTCTCAATCTACCATTCCATCTCCGCAAGTGGGGAATTGGAGTACAGGTAAACTTTGCGTAGCTCCTGGAGTCAGAGACAGTTCCCCGATCCACTGGGGAATGGGGGAGGATCATGGATGAGATGAAGGTGGAACTGGAGTCTGGAAGCTTCAAAGTAAGAAGACGAAAGGGGAACGACAGTGGTTGGTGTGTACGAGAGGAGATACCACGGTGCTTCTCATCCTAGACGGCCGGTTTGGTAGAATCGGAGATTCTCTGATGGCGAGGTGCGTCGCGATAGCGTCCATCCTAAATGCCGCCGAAGGGAAACAGGAAAAGGGGTATTGAGGTTCCCCGGAACCCAGAGGGCTGGCAAGCCTGCCAGGTGGACACCTCGTATCGCCCAACGTTGCGGCGTCGTTGGGGACAGTCTCCAAGAGAAACTTTTGAACGGATCCACGGGAGGACTTGTAGCCGTCTCCAGGTTTCTTGATTCTATTCTCTTTCTCGGTCATTCCGGGTCTTCCGGTTTAAACAGGAAAAAAATAGCTGTCCCAAGAAATGTGAATTAGGTGGGCATGATGCCTGGATTAATAAGTCTAGGTATGTACATTATCGGCACCAAATACACTGCGTCGCAGCGATTACAAGTATACGTAGCAGAACGGCCCGGCAGTGGTGTCGAGCAGCTCACGAAGAGTCAGATCCTCAGCAAGAACATCAAAGTACTGCACATCGTCAAGGGTCGCGTTGGGGCTAGGTCCCAGCCCAGGAAGAACAGTCGGCCCAGCAACGACAAAAGTGCGATCAGCCGGGTCCAGGTTCTGCCAGGTCCAGAAGACACGGTCAATAGCCGCGTGGTGCAGGTAGAAGACGGGGTCACCGGGGGAAGCGAAGAAGTCGCCGGCGGGGTCACCGCTGATGGTGTAGTGGCCGCCGCTGTGCACGCCGAGGTAGCCGTTGGGGAAGTCGCCCTGGAAGCGGTCCTGGAAGGAGGAGATGTCGCGGTAGTTCTTGATCAGGTCGACGACGTGCTCGGTGGTGGTCCACTTCGCGGCCTCGACGTTGATGTCGCGGCGCAGGCAGCGCGGGTTGTAGTTGAGGCCCGTGCCGTTTTGGGCTTCGACGCCGGGGACTTGGAGGGTGACGAAGAGGGGGCCGAGATTAACTTGGAAGCTGTGATGGTATGCGTTAGCAAGGATTTCGAGCACGGTGAGATAGTACCAGGTGGACTGGGGTCTGACGCACTCAGGGAAGGGGCCGGAAGTGACACAGCCACCGCCGTTTCCGGGGGGCAGGAAGAGCCCAGGGGCGACCTCGGCCTCCGGGTGCGCGATGTACGAGCCGTCACCACCCATGCTGTACGCGGAGCCGTCGAAGATGGGCGAGTTGAGCGGGTCGTCGGCGTACTTGGTCCAGCCCCAGTAGGGCTGGTATCCCTTGTAGCCGCACTCGTTGCGGAGGGCCTGCTCGTAGGCCCAGGTGAAGTATCGGTGCCACGTCAAGAAGTTACCCTGTTATTGCTGTCAGCATCTTCATTCTTGCGCGCGCGGTATGCAGTGGAACGTGGTGGGGGGGGCGGACCGTTGTGTGGATGTACATGGTCTGGTTGATGTGGACCGCGACGAAGTCGTCGAAGCGCGTGCGCGCTCCGGGGGCAAAGGTCGGGTCGATCTTGGAGGGCTTCTGCGTGAGGCATCGCACGGCATCGGTGTACTCCTTGCGCTCGCGCTTGGTGAGGGTGCCCCTGGGTCAATTAGCATTGGGAGATGCAATGGCGCCCGCATTGGGCGACGTACCACTCGCGACGAACAGCCGCGTTGAGGGGAGTGCATTTGCTGTCGGTGTACCGGGGCTTGGTGAACTGGTATAGCACCTGGTTCACCAGGGCCTTGCCCGCGAGCACATCCCACTCGTCAATTTCAAAGGTGGCCGTGGCCTGGGGAACGGCCGCAAGGGCGGCCACAAGGGCAGTGAGGGAGAAACGCATGTTGGACGCCTCTGCAGGGGATGACAAGAGAGAGAAGAGGAAGAGAAGAAAAGAGAGTTGCCGAGGGTGAGGAGAAAAAGCAAGGATCGTCGCACCGGGCAGGGGTGTTTTTATACCAGCTCGCTGCTCGCCAGTCAGGAGCAGCAGATTAAGAGCAACGTCCGCGAGCCACGAGGGCCCGTTGAGCTCTCCATCAAGCCATACTCGCAGCGGACGAACTAGTGGCCAGCTTCAGCGTGGCTATCCTCTTAACCTTTGCCATGCACACTCGCATGGCCGCCATGGCGCAGGCCTGCAGGCGGCACAGCAAATGAGCGTGGCTCTTGGACGCCTTGCATGCGATGTTGGCGGGGAAGGCTACAATAGCGCCAGGGACGGCGTGCTACTTGACTCGTGGAAGTCTTGATCAATTTCCGCAGTCAGCAGCGGCGCAGTCAAGATGCATTATGGTCGCATTCGCTTAGGGCATGGGAGAGACAAGCGGACAGCCGGCAGAGGTCGGGACGTGGAGGGGGGTGCAGAGAAGCTGCGCAAAGTACAACATCCTCCGTCCGCGAGCAGGATGCCAGGATCTCTCTGCTCCGCTTCCAATCTCCTCTCGCGGGCTAGACTGTCGTGTATTTAACCGGAGAACGGAGCTCACCCTCGAGTAATGCTAGCTCGGTGGAGCGCAGGCGGCGCTGGCAGTATCCGAAGGAGGCGCTGTCGACAGAGGGGGACTGGCTCTTACATAGTCCTCGCTTTGGGCGCCCAGAGGCCATTTTCCCACCTTTTTCCACAATGGAATTGGGATGGAATTACGATGGAATTGACTTTTGGTGGGCCGACTGGAGACGCGGACGCTGCCAATCGGGGAAATTGCAGTGGGCAGCGTCCCTCTGGGGGCCAACGAGGGACCACCGGCTAAGCCGTTAGGGGCCGCAGGGGCAAAGGGGCGAGCCGTGATTGACAGGGTTCGCTGGCCGCTTCATCTACGATCGTATTGCCCACTGGTCAATGCAGGGATGAGCATCCTGGGGCCTCGTCCGCCTCCTTCGCTTGCCCAGGATCTCACGGAATCGCTGGAAGAGCGATGAATCCGTTAATAATAGTAGTAAATTGACCTCCAGTGAAGTGAGCCGGGCGTCCAGCGGTGAAGAAGCCTGCAATTTGATTCTTCAGGACCCTGGTCGTGAATATTCTCTCCCCTTTCTTCCTGTCCAGGTCGACCTTTCACCACTTTCCTCTGGTCAAGCCCTCGCAAGCATTGCGACCAGGCAGCGAAGGCAGCGAAGCAACGGGGCCAGATGCGATTCGATCGACGATCTCTGCGCAACGCTGAATCAGCCCCCACGCAGCCCAAGTTCAGAGCAGAGATTTGTCGACATTTGTGGGACAATCCGGCCCTGTGGATCCACCAGGAAAGAAGGTTTGGCCGGCGCAGTTTTTGGCCCCAGAAAATGTTTCACGGTGAGTGCAGCCTGGGGCCTGCTGCGTCCTCGCACGGAAGGAGCCCCGGCGCACCAGCAAGACACGGGCTGAGATTGCTCGCGGATTCCTCTCAGAATTCGTCTGGACTCCGGACTATTGACCATCGAAAACCAGAATGGATTATGGCACAGCAACACGGGAAGTCAGGAGTGTCCATCAAGGCTTGCCTGCTGCTCGTCCTCGCACGGCCACGCCGGAGTATCGCCGGATCAGCAGCAGATCCAGAATCGACCAGATGCTGTCCACCTTCTTCCCGAGATCCTGCTGCTCAGATCTGCACATCACTTGCTCTGCGTGGACCGGTATCAGGCTCCTCAGTTGGATTGTTGGGTTCAGTCCTGCCTGGGCATCAACTCTGCACCTCTTGTGCATTCCAGAAATCCAGAATCCCAAAAGCTAAAAGATGACAATTTCCAGCGCTTGGCTTTCGCCACGCTCGCGGGTCTGGCTCCTCGATGACCGGGGTGCGTTCCGGCTGTATGCAACCCCTGGTCCTCCAATTCAGCCGTCTCTCGTGTGCGGTTTCATTGGCTTACAGGAGGATACCTTGTAATAGAGTACATAACTACATAGCGTATGGGGCGGACTGCTCGGCCGAGGGCTCGACAGGCTGCGTTTTCCTCGAGTGCCTTTCATTTCCTAGAAAGGAACGGGAGAGCGACGTCGGTCGTCGGGGCGCCCGTCTCTCTCTGGGTCAGGGAGTCTGGGAGTCTGGGAATTCTCAGATTCTGGGATATCATGGTATCCTCGGAGCTTTCTCTTCAGCCAAGCTGGTACACTTCGAGTCGGGCCTTGGCTGGTCATGCAATTCGAGTCTCGTCGCAAACTCAATTGCATTCTCGAAGCGTCCAGGATGCCATGTGGGAAATCCTTCATGCGCTCGTCAGACGAGAGGCCCGTCGCCACGAGTTGGCTGGCTGGCTGGCTGGCCCCGGGTCAATGGTTAAACTTTGTCTCAATCTGCTCTTTCGTCCTTTCGAGTCTAGTCGCATGTAGAGGGGTGGCCTTCTCATATTTGGTGAAACTCCGCTCCAGTCACCCCGAACGGCGGTTCCTTCTCGATTCTCTAGGCCCTCCTCCGGAGCCCCGACTCGATAGTCCCAAAAAAGATGAACCCTGGACCCGTATAAAGAAGGATCATCTCGACATCCTGATACACCCCCTCTTGGCCCCTGTACCCGTTCATCCTGGCCGTCTGCTCCCAACCCCCGTGCGGCGAGGATGGCTCACTTCTTAGATCCACGACAGCTGTCTGAAGCAGACAGTGCAGACATTGATTTCTCGTCGAATGCGCCCAAGATTCTCGCCATCACGGGGACCCTGACGGGTCTCTCGTGCCTGCTGGTGGTGCTGCGATGCTACGTGCGGATCTTTGTTCTGCGCCGCTTCTACATCGAAGATTACATCATGGTTCTCTGCGGGGTGAGTACGCTCGCTGTCGATCAATGCGATATCCTTCACCCCGAATGCTCATATTCCGATCTTCTAGGTATGTTGTCTCGGGGTCCAGGCGTGCTTTGTCGGCGAAAGCCACGTCGGCATGGGCCTGTGGGCAGCGGCAATCCAGAAAAAGGGTTACTACGATAAATTGTCGCAGTGGATCTGGTGGCACTCGCTGATCGTCGTGCTGGGCATCAGTCTGGTCAAGATCTCCATCGGGTTCTTCCTCTTGCGCTTCACGGCCCAGAAGAAGTGGCTCAAGTGGTTCATCATCGGCTCCCTCAGTACGTCCCAAGTAGGAACCAACCTGTGCGCGACGACATGGCTAACCTGGCAGTCTTCCTGTCGCTGTTCACTATTGCGTCCCTGGGGACGTTGATCTTCCAATGTCTCCCTGTTCGCGCCGCGTGGAATATGGAGCTGAGACTTGCAGAGGGGACCAATTGTTTTCCAGTCTCGACCTACCTCAGCATCGGGAGGTTCAATGCTTGTGTGTGAGATCAACTTGAGCTATGAAGGCAAACTGACAGTAGACAGCCATCAACATCATCACGGATTTCCTCTACGCAACGCTGCCGGTTTTTATGTTCTACAACGTCCAGGTCAACCGACGGACCAAGGCTTCGCTGATGGGTATCTTGGGTTTGGGTTACTTGTAAGTGATCTGCTATCCTACCAAGTAACGGAACTGACCATCCAGTGCGTGCGGTGCGGCAATTGTCAAGGCAGTCCTGCAGGGGCGTGTCTTTGGACAGACCGAGCTATACCGGTATGTTTGCACGCCCAACATCTCCAATAAAAACACCCACGAGCACAACTGACATGATACGGGATTTAGTGAAAACACCTACCACATCTGGAACTAGTACGCCACTTCCTTTCCTCCCCTCCGATCTGTCCCCTGTCTGACTTGTGATTTCCAGCGTCGAACTCGCCGTCGGCGTCCTCGCCGCCTGCTTCCCCACCATCAAACCCCTGGTCAAGAGCATCATCGGCAGCACACGCAGCCTGACCAGCTACGGCCGGTCGCGCAAACGCACCAACGAAGCCTACTACGGCCCCAACAGCCACGCCCTCAGCGCCATGGCCCGCAGCCGCCACGACCAGGAGGAGGACAAGTACCGCGTGCAGATCCACGCGAACCACCCGAGCCTTTCGGGATCCGATGGCGGGAGTGAGGAGAATCTGGCGCATCATCATCATCGCAAGCCGGGGTCGATTACGATGAATTCGCGCATCATGCAGACCACCGAGGTCATTGTGCATAGTGAGGATAATGGCGATATTGGGTCTGCGACCATTGGGCCGAGGAGGACGGTTGAGGATCGGATATAGGACATAGGTCCATTTTCTTTTGTTGCGTTCTTTTGTGAGGGAGTGGTGTATTGGGATTATTCAATGGAGGGTATAGATTTCCATGTCACGAGTAATAGACGATTTTATCCCGAACTTTTGACTCTCTCATCCTCACGCTTTTCCCCTCCGCCGCACATGCGGGCTGGCGGCCGCAGACCAGTCCGCAAGTCTCGTTTACCCAGCCTCGATTCATGGCCGCGAATCACACTCTCTTAGTCTGCATACCCCTGAGGATGGCCGCCTTGGTATTCTTGGCTTGGGGCCTGACGAATTGCCCTGAACTTTCCTCTTCAGGTAGTCCTTTATGCTTCTTCACGCGCTTACTTGGTTAATCCCCTGCTTGACTGGTCGAACCCCTTGAAAGGCTGAACAACTAGATATTACTGATTCAGTCGGGCTAATCACTTTCCTACCTGGTAAGGGAATACGGGGAAACCCAGTCCAAGTCAAAACACCGTGTACTCATGTGGACTGGAATTGAAAAGGAACCTACCCTGAGCTAAGTGTGCACCAGGTCCCAACAGCATGTCATGGCGCAATTTCCGCCCACTGCAGAATCTCAGCGACACATTGACGGAATCTGAAGAACCAAGTCCAACTCTTGCACGTAAAGTCAGCGGCCGTGCGACGTTGTTGAGCGCCCAGCAGGAACTGCCACGGGTCGTGGACCGGCGCTTCCTTGACGAGAGACTGGGAAAGGTTCTGCTCCTGCCCTCCTGGTTCACTCGACAACTATGATGAAATTGCGCACGATGAAACTGGGCGAATCCGGTAGTCTGGTATTTCCAAGAGTTGGCTGTACTCGGGGTTGGTTTGACCCATGGGATCGGGTTGACCGTTGTCTCGGACGATTCTCTGCCCCTCACGAGGACACTCAGCGAGCGAATCCAAGCAACCTGAGCACAATGACAAATCCATCTCGAGTCAAGTGTCACAGAGGTGAAACCATCTGAGCCACCGTCCCAGCTGACTGGATCGCCCAAGATGATCGCGATTGCGAATCTACATACGCCCTGTTGCTGAGAGGGTCCCGTTTATATATTGTGGCATGCAGTGGCCGACCAGCCACGACTGGTTGGAAATTCTCCGGCCTATAAATATTTCTGTGGAACGGTGATTCTTTCGTGCCTATCGGTGCTCGTTCCTGCGCTCGAAGCTTGCGTTTGTGTATCCCACCGATGGATTCTCGAGTCGTGGACTGTGAGACGGTGAGTGCGCCCGTTGCCGTGCGGCTCGACTTGAGAAGGAGTGGCCTGGACTCGAGACTCGACTCGGAGACTCGAAATGGGTCGGATCCACTGTACGATCGACGCCGTTGACAGCGATAACACCTATCTTGATCTCTTGATAGTAACGACCCGCTGCTTTGATGTGGTTTTGTTAAATTAGCTGGAAGCCTCGGCCCGGGAGTTGGCGCTGATTGTGAAACGTCAGCGACCAACGCTGCTGTGGGACTCGTTCTTGGCTTCATTTCGCGCAGGAGAGCACGAAATTGCTGACCAGCTTCCGGAATGCGGGCGGACCTGCGGCGGGAGTTGTGGAATTAGAGCTCATCATGCGTCGCTGGTGATTCCTCCTAGTACCCCTGGAGTTTGCGACTCTGTAGTCTGGCCATCTCTCTTCTTCCTGGCATGACTCGGATGGCCCAAAGTACGACACAGCGGAAGACGGGCCGCAAGGGCTCCTTCGCTCCCGCCGATGGGGACTGCTTCTCAATAATGCATTGTGAATGCACGAAACCGACAACAATGTCAATGGCTTTGTTGTCTGACTGCTGCTCTGCAGACTCTGCACCCCGGGCCCAACCTGCTGGTAAGTCTGGCACCGCAGCCGTAAGCTGACCCGACCTGACCTTCGATGACAGCTGCCAAACAATGGGCCGACAGTAGATCAGCAGGTGAATCCTTTGATTCCCTGTTCCAACTGCGATGCGCTGGCTAGACCGAGCCAACGTGCATGGGCTAGTGATGGAATCGCCATACCCCGCACCTTCGTCGCTCCCTCGCTTCCTCGTCTTCTCTCGCCTCGAATCACTGAACCGTCTGTGGTCGCACACGCCTGAAACCTGTTGAACAGAATCCTTCAGTAACCCAGCTGACGAGGTATATTTAGCTCCTCGAGGCCCAAGTTTGCCCTCGCAATCCAGGCTGGCTCAGCTGGACAACCGCTGGCCGCTGCGAACGACGGGACTCGGGGGTCGGGCGCCTGGCTGGTGGAGCTGACGCGAGGGTCTGCAGGCAGATGCACGCCGGGCAGGAAACGGACCCGGAAACGCACTGCTGCCAACCGCTCGCCCATGCGACTAGCTGCCGTTGCATAGAGCTACTCCCTTGCCGCGGATATGGTTGCCAATGCCATCCAGCGGTGTCCTTGTTGGCTTGTCTGTATCAGGCCACAGCCTCGGATGGCCTCGCTCGGTCCTTGACTGTGCACTCGCCGGGCTAAGATACCCAGGAGCTACCCCAGGATAGTAGAGGTGGTCGCCGTCGTTGACGCGTGGAGTGCCATGTTCGCCTCTCGAGCCACCGATGGCGTCCACTAGCTCTGCCCTAGCCACGTCAGAGGGCCACCATGGACTAGCGCATCCCGTTGCATTGGGATAGCCTATCCGGCTCGATACCCAGGGTAGAGGGAAGCGAGCCGGACGAGGGCCAACGCCTCTCCAGTCTGGACGGGTGCAAGGGTCGGTTACTCTGCCCTTTGCTCAACCCAGGAGCACATGCGAGGGACGTGAGCAGTGCGCCCTCCTCGAGACGGGCTGTCCTGGCGACGTAGTGCGCCGTGTGTTCCGTGGATCCTGCATCGACGTTCCGCGACATGGATTCCCCTCTTGGGGCTAGAGACTCTGTGCAATGGACGGACGAGTTCGCTGGTCGATCTCGAGGATATCCATGCAACCCACCCCGTTGAGTTCCCATGTGGACCGGCCACAGATAAAACCCGCCTATGGGACCGGATGCGGTTCGTAAAGAACACTTCCAGGGACGTCTCTCGCTGCCGATAAACCCCCCTCGGCGCGCGGTTTTCTGCCAATAACCACTGTTAGAATCCTGGTAGATCCGAGCTGACGTCTGACTGGGCTGCACGCCGGCCGTCTCTTGGGAATTGCAGGATCAGCCAACGTGCGGACTGGTACGCGGCCGCCAGCCCGCATGTGCGCCGCGGGCAAGGTGGATTAAATAGCAGCTCGTTCCAGGTCCAAATTTGCCATGTCTGTAGCTTCTGATCAGTCTTGTTCAATCTCCTGCGGTGCAAAGGGTACTGGGGAATGAGCCCTTGCGTGTATGCCAGTCATGATTGGAATGTCGGGTGATCAAAAGGGTGCAACCCCAGACTACAACAGCGGCATCGACCACTTCCGCGACGACGAGTACCCCAGCCTGAGCGACGTCGTCTACCTCGACCATGCCGGGTCCACGGTGTATGCTCGGTCCATGATCCAGGCCTACGCTGCCGACCTGCAGACGCACCTGTATGGCAACCCACACTCCGACAACACCCCGTCTCGCATCTCCGGTGCTCGCGTCGACGCCATCCGCCTGGAGCTTCTTCGTTTCTTCGGCGCTGACCCTAATGACTTTGATCTCATCTTCACAGCGAATGCGACCGCCTCCATCAAGCTGGTGGGCGAGTGCATGTCGCATTATGCACATTCACCTATGACGTCGTTCAGCAGGCGGCGTGGGTTCCACTATGTATACCACCAAGACTCCCACACAAGCCTGGTTGGGCTTCGACAAATTGCAAATGGGGGCAGCAGGTGCCTGCCGGGCGATGCTGCTGTAAATACCTGGATCAAGAAAGGTGGAAAGCCAAAGATTGCCACCCTCTTTGCCTATCCTGGCCAGAGCAACATGACGGGTAGACGTACCCCTCGATCATGGTGAGGCTCCCCCAAGCATCAACCGACTGCGTGGGCTAACATGTTAGGCCTGCTCAAATCCGAAGAAACCACAAAGACACGTTTGTCCTGTGGGACGCCGCTGCCCTCGCCTCGACCTCCCCCTTGAACCTCTCGGATGCCGACTCCGCCCCTGATTTCACTGCCCTCTCGCTGTACAAAATATTTGGATACCCTGATGTTGGATGCTTGATTGTCCGCAAGGCTGTAGCCTGTGCTCTCCAGCAGCGGCGATACTTTGGTGGCGGGACTGTCGACATGGTCATCAACTCCCCCTCGGTCCGGCAAGAGGCGTGGCACGCCCTCAAGTCCGACTCACTGCACGACTTCCTCGAAGACGGCACCCTGAACTTCCACTCCATCGCCGCGATTCCGCACGCCATCGACACACATAACCGACTCTTCCGAAGCATGAGCGACGTGTCCGCCCACTGCGCCTTTTTGGTTGGACAACTCTATAGACAGCTGGTATCCCTCCGGCATTCAAATAATGCCCCTCTCTGCCGGATCTATACTGGCTCGGAACATCAGGGTTTCGGCGATGCCTCTCTTCAGGGACCGACGATTGCCCTGTCCGTCCTGGATTCATCAGGCAACATCCATGGTTACGCAGATGTTGAACGCGCAGCGGATCGGGAGCGGATATACCTCCGGAGCGGCAGCGTGTGTAACCCTGGAGGCATGGCGTACCTCGGCTGGGTGCGCATGGAAGACATGAAGGCAGCATGGAATGCCGGGCATCGGTGTTCAGACCCCATCCAAGAGGTATATGGGCAGACGACGGGGATCGTGCGAGTGAGTCTCGGGGCGATGAGTACCACAGTCGATATAGATCGCTTTGTCGAGTGGTTGAGCCGAACATACATTGACCGGGATATCATGCCTTCATCCGAGAAACCACATGGGTCCGAGTGTTCGAACGGGTCTGAAGGCTCGGTGGAAACATCCAAGGGCAACGAAACGGTAGGTCAACCGGGCCGGTCACGAGGCACAGCGAAAAGACTTGTTGGCCGCATCCGTCGGATATTCTGTCAGAGAGCTAGATAGACTTTCTGATAGTATATATAAGATTGAACAGAGTAATGATAGTAATAAAAAGTTATACGAACTCAAAACAAGCCGTGGGGGCGTTGGTATAAGTACTCGCCAACCCTCTCCGCTAGCAGCCGCAATCCTTCAGCTCCATCCCATCCCCCACCCCCCACCACGTCACAGAATAGCGCAATCCCTGCACCCATGTCGTAAGCAAGCTGTAAGAGACGCAATAGGTCCACGGCCCGCTGCAAAGCCCGCGCTGTTGACCGAAGGCGTTTCCGTGGCGGCCTGGTTGTGGAGCGGTGGTTGCTGCTGCCTGCATGTGCACGCAGTACATAGAGAAGAAAGGCACGCCGAGGGCCGATTATATCAGCTTCGCTAAAGAACTAGAACTAGGTAACTGTCAAGCTAACTCACTAGCTGCGTATCACTGCGCTAGATCGAGCCGTTTTCGTGGTCTAATGCAGTATCTCCATGCTAGAAGGTAAGCCCTATGGCCGTTATTGGGTCCACGAGGCTCAGCTGGTAGAACTGCACTGCACTGCACTGCCCCGTCACATCGATATAGACACCGTCCCCATGGCACAGATGCCGGAGCCAATATCGTGCAAGATTAGGCTATATGCGCGCTGCCAAGGGGCCCACTGCACCGTGCTTCGTGTTGTGAGGATGAGTGATTGGGTCGGCCGTGTGATATCTCGCGGCTAATGGGCGGTTCGGGGGCTAGCGTCTTCCCCACTGTAACGACATTGTGGGGGTGGTGCCACTGGCTTAGGGGGGCTAGGATGGGATGCAGGGAGTAGGAGTTGTGTAGGAGATTTTATATTTCTATTTGGGGATCGCTTTTGCCTTGTGTCTGGACTTCCAAAACAGCCCTATGCAGGTTGTGGGTACTACTAGTTCTCGGCGACGGCTGCGTAAATGAATGGATGCTGCTACTCTTCTTATTGGATGACTTTGATGGGGAATACTAAGGATATTCCTGAAATCCCGCAGTTAAACCGTAGCCGGCAGTCTCAGTGCCCTAGGTACAAGTACAGAGGCTCGCCATACGCACGGCGCAGTCTGAAAATGCCGTCTTCATTAGGCTTTGTTATTTCCCAGAGCTCTTCTAAGCCATTTATCATGGCCGCTACGGTCATCCTTGGTATTTCTTTGGTTGAATATCTCACATAAAGCTCCCATTCATATCCCAGTAGTACCTTTGGGCAACGGTCTTGAGGGTTGACAGTGACTGAAGTGTCATGCCGAGCCCTCCCGTTTGTCAGATGATTCGGCCTTGTAGTTGGGGGTCTAGGTGGGTTTGTGAATAGACGTTTTTTAATAGAAATGCTTGGACACGCTCGCCCATGGTGTGTGATTACCTGGATAAGCCACATATCTCAGTGGTCCTGACCCTTCGCCGGTAGGGACTTGAAATCAAGGGTTTTTCGCCTGCGAGCCGCGGAACCACCCCTGTCGCTGCAACCACAACCGGAGATCGAGACCTATTCATAATCTTTCAGTATGGTTTTGGTATCCGCGCTCAACAGTATGTAAGAGCTCGAAAGGGCCCGACGCACAGTCTCGACTCTCCACTCGTGGTTCGGACAGAGCTCGGGATTCACTACCACAGTCCAGGCCCGTTCGTCCCCTGGTTTGTGTAGGGCACGTGCGGACTTGAAGGCACCCGACAGAGGTAAGACCGGCTGTTGCTCTGATGTATCTTGGGCAGCGTGATAACAAGTCGGAGCGATGGTCTTGACTAAGGGCGGGTTACGCTCTTTCCTCAGCGTAGGGCTACGGTCCCCTCCCTGATTCACTTGCAAGCTCTGGCTTAGGCTGTGCCTGATGAGACACTTGTCGGCGCCCATTACTGGGTAGATCTAAGCTAGCCACAGGTCTCACTCATTCGAGCCTTTGGCTTGATCTCATGTAATCGCATTGTCGGGCTTCTTTCCCTTTCACCATCTCACTTTGTGCCCGCATTTTGAACTCGCAGAGCGCACTCCAGAAACTTTGGCGGATCAAAGTATTTTAATGCTATCTAGGGTACTGCGTTAGCACACAATTGACCAAACAGTTTATATCCTCAAGCGTATCTGCGGTGGCTATACACGCAGCGGAGCGCGGTCATTCTGCAACTCAGTCCTTCGTACCGACTCTCGTATGTCCCGTAGTGTATATAGAGCTTATGGAAGCTATGTGATCTAAAGTACCTGAGAAGACGGGCGGCTGCTTCATTCCGGAAA
Organism: Aspergillus carlsbadensis; assembly: GCA_025688815.1. NCBI lineage: Eukaryota > Fungi > Ascomycota > Eurotiomycetes > Eurotiales > Aspergillaceae > Aspergillus > Aspergillus carlsbadensis. The sequence goes on from MU628250.1 coordinate 132,512, forward strand.
TGACTTTCTACCACGGATCAAATCAAGACATCTCAATATCGAAGATTAGTTGTTCAACCCTGGCGGTCAGAGTTCAATCCTCGAGAACTGAACGATCCGGCCTGCTGATACTGAACTGCTTCGTATTCCGAGTCGACGGATCCATCCAAGGCAAGACATAATCCCCGTACGTCGTCTCCACATATTCATAGCCAGCTTTCTGCAGAACCCTAATAGACGCCTCGTTCTCCGTATCGCAATACGCCTTGAGGACATTGAACTCTGGCCTCACCCGCCAAAACAACTCAGTAAACGCCTTCAACGCTTCAGTTGCAAAGCCCAAGCCCCACGTCGCGCGATGGAAGATTAAGCCAACCTCTGGCTCAGGATCCGATCGCCAAGTCCCTACCCAGCCCAGCAGCTGGCCGTGGGCGAGTACATCGCTGCTCCCCTCGACCGAGGCGTTCTGGCGGCGCCATTCTTCAACAGTACCGGGGTCGAGATCCGAGCGGAGGAAGACGCCGTAGTTTTCCCCTTGCGGGTTGGCGTCGGGGAGGAGCGAGGCCATCCACTCTGTCGCTGATTCGAGGGTCGAGCACGGGCCGTGCGAGCTCCAGCGTGTCGTGGTGGGATCAGACCAGATGGCAAAGTAGCCCGGGGCGTGCTCTGCACTTAGCCGGACTAGCTGCAGTCGTGGGGTTTGCATTGCGGCGGATAATTTGGGGATGACTTGAATTGAGATGGTTGATACTGATAGTGGTACAGGTTGTCTGACTTCTGAGTCTCGGGTTGAAACTTCTTCTGGTTTTGAACTGGCGATGAAACGGGGCGTGAGTCGGTGAGGGGTCGCTTATGTTTGATACTAGTCCACTTCCGACTCCCCGATTCCAGCACCTGACAGGAGTATTTACCTCGAACACATTCTGGAACAAGCCTGGTGGGTTCATGACCGTTGAAATATTCAAGTTCCATGCAGCCGATTTCTGAATAAAAAGCAGCATAGAAGCGGATAGGCACATGAGAGGAGTGTGTATAAGTTTAGCACCCCATGAATATCCTCCTGAATTCACCGTACGATGCAAGCTTTTCGCAGGCCCCAAAAGGGATCTGCACCTCAGCGATCAATTTCGGCCACGGACTGGCCGGTCCTGCAAACTGGGGCTGATCCATTCGGCCCATTTAGCCTGATTCCTTTACCCCACAAAATCAACACGTTTCAAAGGATCAGAAAGCTTGCGCTCTGGGGGTTGGGCTTGGTTTCTTCAGCAACACTGCCGTGTCTCCATACCGTGTCTCATCGAGTACAGCTTCCGCTCACCCGACATCACCTACGTTTGAAGGGCCTCATGCTGGCGGCTAAAGCCGAATTGACTTGAAATTCTTCAGGGGACGATGGATAATGTAGTACCATTTCTGTCCGGAGAAAAGGAAGCTTTAATGGTCTCAGCCATGGCTCTAAACTATAAAGCCGTGACTTTCCCCGATGCTGAGGAGAACAGACAAGCCCAGAATCCAAGATCCTCAACACGAACCATAGTTTGACAGTCAGTTCCAACATGCATCTCAAGGCTCTCTCTGTTCTCCTCCTCGGCCAAGCCCTAGCCAACCCGCTAGAAACCCGCCAGAGCTGCCCTCAAATCCACGTCTTCGGTGCCCGCGAAACCACCGCGGCCGCCGGCTACGGCTCCTCCAGCACCGTCGTCAACGCGGTCCTCAACGCCTATCCCGGCTCCACCGCCGAGGCCATCAGCTACCCCGCATGCGGAGGTCAGGCCTCGTGCGGCGGCGCCAGCTACTCGGCCTCGGTGTCGGCTGGAATCGACGCCGTCGCTTCGGCGGTGAACTCGTATAACACGCAGTGCCCAGATACCAAGATTGTCCTTGTTGGGTACTCGCAGGTACGTCTCCCAAATTGCTGTTTTTATTGGCTTTCAGCAATAACTCGGTCAATACTATAGGGCGGCGAAATCATGGACGCAGCGCTCTGCGGCGGCGGAGTCCCGAACCAGGGAATCACCAACACCGCCGTGCGTCTGTCCTCGTCGGCAGTGAACATGGTCAAGGCCGCCATTTTCATGGGCGAGCCGCTGTTCAAGGCCGGATTGCCGTACAGCGTTGGTACCTGTACCGCTGGCGGGGTACGTTACCCTTCTACTGGGTTAATTGCAGATTCTAATATGTATATTCGCAGTTTGATGCTCGTCCGGCGGGTTTCAGCTGCCCGTCTGCAAGCAAGGTCCAGTCGTACTGTGATGGTCCGGACCCGTATTGCTGCAACGGTAGCGATGCTGCGACGCACAATGGGTATGGCAGTGTTTATGGCCAGGCTGCGTTGCAGTTTATCCAGGGCAAGTTGGCGTAGTGGCATGGTGATTGCTACGGAGAAGCAGCCGGATTGGAGGACTTGCCGCTTAAGAGTTACGTTGGTTGAGGACGCCTCGTACGGTCATTCCCGGAAAAACACGAATTTGCAGTATGATTGATTTTCTCGCGGAAAGCTCCTGTTTTGTATTCAGGTATAAAATCACATTATGCTATTATTGAGACGCTTACCGCGCTTTTATTTTCCCCAAACCTATATCCAGATAAGTGACATGCCAAATGCCATGCCAAGAGACAAGATACCAGTCCATGCGAGAAGACCGCTGTTGACCGACATCGACACCGGAGCCGCCGAATCACCACCACTGCCACCAGGGCAGCGAGTTGTCCTGCTCGTCGGCACACGGGTAAGGACAGCAGCAGCCTCGGGATCCACCTTGGTCGACCCGTTCGAAAGCCCACCATCGATGAGGATGGTTGTCGTGCCGTCAATGGAGACAGTGCACAGCTTCGATACATTCTTCGCTTCACGGTCCAGGCCGAGGTACGAGAGCATCGCGGGAACAAAGCTGCTGTTCTGGTGAAAGTCGTCGCATCCGCATAGACCGTATGGATCGCAGGCACAGTAGACTGGAACATTGCCACTCGACAGGCTGTAGGCGCTTTCGTACTTGTATGCGTAGGAGGTGTTGGGAACGGCGCAGGAACCATCTTTCACGGAGTCCTCGTCGACTGTGGCAAAGGCGAGGTTATCGAACCGCTTAGATGAGACACCGTTCGGCGATTTGTCTCCGGATTTGTAGGGGACTGCAGCGCCTCCGAGGTAGCTGAGGAAGTGTTGGTCGTCGTCGTCCACGTCGTTGGCTGCGGCGTCGTCCTTGAGCACAACCCAGGCGTCGGTGCTGTTGTCGAAGCGAGGAGCTGTGCCGGAGCCATCGCGAGTGCTACCTCCGGACGTGCTGTTCTCGCTGAATCACAGTGTCAGCACTCATTTATCATAATTGCTGTGCGTAGTCTGGTCAGCCAACTAACTACGTACCTGCCAATTCCTGAAGAGTAATAGTGACCATAGCCATCGTCATTCGTCAAGACACGGGTTGAGTTCCTGTTCTTTAGACACCTGTTTCCAGAGGCGCTAGTGCTGGTGGAGGTGTCATTGTCGTCATCATCATCGTCATTGTCGTTGTTAGTATTGGACGATGTGCCGGAGGAAGTGGCTTCGGAGGTCGAATCAGTGTCAGAGTCGGAGGAGCCCGAGTCCGAGTCCGAGTCAGCATCCGAGTGGTGTAAACGCCGCTTCCATAGACCCTCGACTGCGCTGAGCGGTTGAGGAACAGACCACAGTCTTGGGGGTGAGGGTAAATGTTTAGATGTAGCGATATCGCGGGCATCGCACATGCCAACAAGGAGGAAGAGGGCTGCTAGCAGCGGCAGGAAGAGCGATCGGGGGATCATGGTGATGTGATGTATAGTGACTGAATGTAAGGTGTAGTATGAAAAGCAGCCAGCCTCAAGGTGAATGAGGTAGTGCTATATATGTGTCCGGTGCAAGGCTACCTACGGAGTCAAGTTCATCCATCATGAGGAAGATCAAGAGATTCAAGAGGCTGTGTAACCTCGCTCTACCGCTTAAATCCCCATCACAATATCCAGAACCAGAGACTCCTGCTCTGTCCAGCATACACACAGGGGAATTAATAATTCAAGTGGGTGCATCGTGGGTCTTTTGCTGATCGCTAACCCTCTGGCCCCCAAACTCAGCCGCATGGTTGGGGACAACCGAGCAATCAGAGCCCATACCTTCAGAACAAGGACCTGCTCATCTCCATTTAGTGGGAGCCCTACCGACGTCGGCTGCCTTTAAACGCAGCCCTAAGGAAGCGTTGAGCAGTGTTGGTCCTTGGACCTTGGGCGGCTGAGCCCCCTGAGCTAGCGAGGATGACGGAGGCTCGGCTCACTTCCCTCGCTGCTTCGAAGCAACGGTGTTAACGGAGGCCTCCGCAGCTCCGCTATATGCCTGCGGGATATGAGCCGGTATTTGAGTCGGAGACTGAATAAAGACTGATGGGTCGTGAAGACTTGAAGACGACTCAGGTGGATAGTGAGAGTGTTACTACCAGGTCACGTGCATTGGCCAGTCGCGCCTTCCATTTCCGCGTCTCCGCCGAGTTCTTCGCTTTCCCTCTTCCCCACTCTCTTCTCTGCATCTTGAATCTCCCCATCAGCTACGATATCCTTTTTTTTGGCCAATCGAGTTCCTCCTCCTCCTCCTTCTGATGGATCTAGCGCAATCATGCGTCCGGCATCGTCCTGCACACAGTGTCGGTAGGGGTTGTTCTTTCCCAGCCAAACGCGACTGACCGGCTGCGTAGTTCTCGCAAGAAACGATGCATTGTGCCGCAGCTAGGACACTCTTGTTCCCTCTGTACCAGAAAGAATCGGAGATGTGATCTTCTAGCCACCGCCACTTCTTTTGACCGAGACGGACCACCGAGGGTTAGCCTGCCTGCCCTCCCACCCGCCAGGCAAGAGGTCCAACTCCCTCTTCCCCCGCCGCTACCTGCACCCACTCCGCCTGCATTAATTTCAGCTTTGCCCCCGCCTGCCATCTGCAATGAGCTCGTCGACATATACTTCGATTTAATCGATGAAAAACAAATCATACTCTTCCACCGCAAAACCTTCATCACCGCCCAACGCGCCGGGCAGGTACCTGACTTCCTTGTGCTTGGCATGATCGGTGCGGTGGCTAGGTTTTCTACTAATTCCTTTTTCGACGGTATTCATCCGTGGGATAGAGGCAAGCCCTGGCTAAAAGCTGCCATACAAGCCTTCTATGCTCGGTCAGAACTGATCAACCTGGCCTCCCTGCAGGGAAGCATTCTACTATCTCACGTTGCTTACGTGGAGGGCGACCCCGCACAAGAGGCACTACTGGCCTCGCAGGCGATCTGTATGGTACGAATGTTACATCTACCGGAGAACCTAAGTCCGGATCCAATCCAGCGCGAGGTTGAGATACGAGGTTAGTGCAACGCGCACCATTGACTGATGCTCGTCACTAATACCGTCCAAGCCTTCTGGGAAATCTGGATGATTGAGAATTGGGATTCGGGACGCACTCAGATGCCACGACAACTCACAGTGAGTCCGGACTTCAAGCAGCCACTGGAGGAAGAAGCTTTCCGTAATATGGACGCAAGCGAACCCCCAGAGCGGTATTCTGAAGCAAATATCGAAGCCTCGGGCCTGCGGCAATGTGGCCTATGGAGATCTATGCTCGCAATGTCCGAGATACACCATCAGGTCATGCGGTTTAATGACGAGATAGTCCAGAATTTACTCACTCCAGTTAACACGAGGCAGCGGGTCAGAGAGATAGCCGAGATGTTGGATGGTTGGCTCCGTGGACTACCGAGTCACCTTCAAAACACCCCAGAGAATCGCCACCGATATTCTAGCCGTGGATTTGGCCGGGAATTTGCCGTTCATTGGCTAGTATACCATCATCAGTCGCAGTTATTGTACTACCAGTTTCTCAACCACAATGTGGAGTTGCCCGAGGGCCGTCCAGATCATGAAGCTTCAGTGTATGCTGATCGATGCAGAATGCATGCGGCAGCGTTAAGCCAAGTGATGTGGGATACAAACTCGGTCCCTGGAATGGAGTGTCTCTGGTCCCCTGTCAATGGACACCTTCTGGTGGTCGCGTCGTCCATTCTTCTCTACACCCTGCTTTTTGATATGGATGATGAAAGTATTGCTAGAGCGAGAACGCTACTCGAGCAGAATTTCATCATGTTGCTTCAATTTCGCAGGTACTGGTCGCTCGTGGAACTATCAATGGCCCGCTTACGCGCCTTTCATCGCGCTTGCCAGGTGAATAACACGAAAAAGAACTTCAGTATAGATCAGTGGATGATTGATTTCCTGAACCGCTACGATGCACAGGTTTCGGACAGGTACAGCGGCGACATCCGTCCGCCGCCCTCCGACGCCCAGTCCGGGGGTGGCGATGCCCCTTCCGTCGACCTGTGGCTGCAGTTGTCCGATGTCCACCGTTGAGCCTAGGCCGAACCACCACTCATATCTTTGCACCTCGACACTCTTCTACTATAGTCCTCTTTTTTGCGGGGACATGACGGTCCGTCACAGCTTCTGTAACTTGGGTCTCCACCGGAACGCCTCATCATCCAGGGCCAATTATCAAGGACTAATCAACTCCGGGAATCAGGATAGAGTGAAGCTTGCACCAATTTTGACTAATCAGCTCGTTCATTCTACTCTACGCTGGCTTGCTGCACTAAGAATATCCTCAACTGCTCAAACGCCTGGCCCAGACTGTCATTCCGCCGTTGCCTCCTCTGTTTGCCCGCAGGAAATATGGCACATACAACAGGCTCTTCTCATCGCCGTACTTCCATGGATTCGACGCGTAAAGCTCATGTTTGCCTTTTACCACCTCCCTCCCCGTTGCCCGGACTGGAACTACACCCGTTACTGCTGCGATGTCAATCGGCTCGGCATCACTGACAGAATCGTCTAATACACCGACGTGGTCGATATCCACATCGTTATCGACGTCCTCAATGCAGTACACCAACGGTCCACGCATGATACAAATTTCGTCCTTTCTCAATGCTGGGTTGGCATATATTTTCCGCGCCTTGACTGCGAAGGATAGTTTGACTTCCAGGTTTTCGGACTCGGGAATGTACAGGTAACCCGATTTGACCTCTCCATGGACGGAGCTCGTGTATCCTTCCGCCCACGTGGGAATCCGCAAGGCCAGTGCCATTGTACCTTTGACCCTGATCTGGACATCTCCGGACCAAGGCATGCTCGTTGTTTGACAGACCACAACATCCGTGCCAGGGACTGAGATTTCGCTTTCAATATAAAGGTGGATAGCGACAACATTTGCTTTTATCGAGTAGATAAGCGACCCCATAGAGGCAAGCAGCTTTGCAACATTGGGCGGGCAGCAGGCCACTTCAAACCAGTTGCTTCGCTCTTTTTGACGACCGCTATACGTCCTCAAAGGGTTTTCGTAATAAAACGACCCACCATCCAGGCCAACGGCGCCAAGGAAACCATTATACAGTCCAATCTCCATGACGTCCGCGTATTTGACGTCCAGCTCGAGTTGAAGCATCCGTTGACACCAGAGTATCAATGCAAAGCATGCGCAGGTCTCTGCATAACATGTGCCAGACTCTTCTGTATCGCCCAGCACATACCTGCCACCAAACCCTTCCCACTGCCGCATCGCACCAATTCCACCAGTCACGTACAATTTTGTTTCCGTCATGTCCGTCCACATCCGATCAAGCGCAGCCTTGATTTTCTCGTCTCCTGTCAGGCGAACCAAGTCTGTTGCTGCTATGAAATAATACATAGCGCGCACCGCATGGCCCTTGATCTCGGTAGCCTCGATGAGGGGGCAGTGAGACTGGCTGTAGCTATAGTCCCGAGGATGCTGAAACCAGGCTTTCATTTCATCTCCCATGTGGTCGTATGGGTCTCCGCCGCGAGCCCTGGCTTCGTGGTCGAAATAAGTCTCCCCATTAGCGTCACGATGACCTCGTTCACTGATGAAGTACGTGGCAAGCTTTAGCAGTAGAGGCTCAGCACACAGTTCGTACAGCCTCAAAAGCCCGATCTCAATCTCTTGATGCCCCGGGTATCCCCTCTTCTTTCCTAGCTCCGACCCAAAGACGCTGTCGACGTGTCGAAGGGCCTTCAGAACTGGCTCCAGGAGTCGGCCACTGTTTGTGAGCGTTTCGTAGGCTACACAAGCCTCGGTCAAATGACCGAGACAGTAAAGCTCGTGCATATCCCGAACGTTTGTCCATCGCTTACCGATACCTAGCACGGTGTAGTAGGAGTTAATATATCCGTCGGGATGCTGTGCAGCGCGAATCATATCGACGGCCTCTTGGACGGTTGCCATCAGTTCCGGATCTTCATTCTTCATCAGAAAGTAGCACGCCGCTTCTACTATCTTGTACACGTCGCTATCCCAGAACGGCTGACATCGACAAGTTAGCTCAGACAGGTATGGTTCTTATGGAATGTAAGCTGAACTTACATGCGGCTGGATTTCATGGCCTTCCTTCCATGTCAAACAGTACCAGTGCTTCAGTGACTTTTGAGCCTTGATGATTGCAGGAATTGTCTTTTCCTTGGAGCAACGTTGCATCTGCGACCAGAATCCGGACGTGATGTCGACGCTGCGGACGGGAACCTGCTGGAAAGCCATTTCTGGATGGTACGCGGCGAAAGAAAAGCTTGGAAAACGATAGAAAGATGTGCTGGATTCGAACTGGGAGCAGGACAACGCGCCTTTAAGTCAACCGCCATGCCCTCCTCCCTGTTCGAGTTTGAGAAAGAAGGAAAAAAGGCGACCAGCTCGGCTAAATGATAGCTATGTCTGCTCCATAACGGCAAAGTCGAGTGCATGAACTTATCGCCGGTGTCAATCATGATCGGCTGGTTGCCCCGCATTCCATACCTCCAACAAAGTGGAAACGTCGGCGGTATTTCACGATGATTGGTGCCCGTGGCGGAATACAGCGGGGTCCAACTAGGTTTTCTCCAGCCTGCAGGTGGACTTGAAAGTTGAGGCTCTTAGGATGCCAATTGGTCACTTTCAATGAGAGGAAGATTACCCGAGGGCATGGCTTTGGACTGTCAATGTTTTCCCAGATTCTACGCCAAATCAGAACAACCGCGGTACGGTCGCTGCTATCTGTATACGACGCTTGGGCAGGTTCGGCTCAGAGCAAGGAGGTCAGGGTACATTCATCTCGATTGGTTTACTCGCAGAGCTCAACTATTTGCAACTCTATCCTGCAATTCCGACTGCAGCTCTACACTAGCGACTGGCCATAGATTCAACGCAACCCCACGCCGCCAGACTCCCATTCCAGCACACAGTGTGTCCGGACTAAACACTCTCCTCATGTTCCGTCTCTCCCTTGGACAGGTAATCCCCCGCGTGAGCAAACTCTGCCCAATAGTCAGTACAGGATCTCGCAACAAGAAATGGGCAATGACATACGGTCGACATGAGTATACTTGAACTTCCTTGCCGGCACCCGATGGGTGAATAGCATGTCGATCTCGCCAAAGGTACGATCTTTTGTTTCAGGAAGTCGAAACCAGCACCAAATGTTGCAAAGAAGGTTTGTTCCAGCGTAGAAGAATGCCGCTTTGGCACCCCAGTTCCAGGCTTTCCAAGGTCAGCAACGGTCTTCTTGTGAGCATCTGGTTTCCGCCACTTACCGGTCGTCGATAGCATGCGTGGGGTAACAGAGTTGGTTAAGATGCTGGTAACGTTGTACACGAATCGTCCGATGGTAATTGTTTTGTACCTCAATCGCCCGGATGGCGTCTCTGCAACAATCGGGTAGCACACGGGCCCGATCGTGATCATGTTGCACAATGTGGAAATCACAAGCAGAATGCCGATACCCAGCTGTGAATCCGTACCAGGGCCCCAGGAGAGACCTCCAATCGTGACGAGACAGCAGAACATGAAGGTCAGGCCGCTCATATAAATCGTCGCCCTTCCCACGTGTGGGAAGAGAAGCCAGCAGATAATGCCACCAACGATATAACACGTTGATATCGATATGTTGATGTTGAATGCCTGGATTTCACTGAACCCCGCAGCTTGAAGGAAGACCACTGCGTAGCCCAAGATCGCGTTTCCGCAGAGAATTTGGGCGGCCCAGACGACGCAGTTCTGAAGCTGTGATTAGTTTCGCGGAACCATTCTTCCAGGCTGAAGGAAAATACGTACAATTTCTGTTCGCCGCAGGTTGGTTCCTTTGAAGCATTCAAGGAAGCTTGCATCGGCTGATTCCAACTTCTCCATCTCAGTGGTGTACTTGATGTATGCGAGGGCCTGTTCCACCCGTTGCTCTCGGCCCGGCAAATCTTGATACAACCGGAGGAGACTGGTTCTCGCCTCCTCTTCGTTATTGCGACGCACTGAATTCCAAGGGGATTCAGGAGCGAAATAGGCCCCAATGATAAGTGGAACGGGCCATACCCACTGCAGAATAAATGGCAGCCTCCAGCCCATGTCACCTTCAAGACCAGCTACGGCTCGCACGACGCCCGACGAAAGAGTAATACCAGCGCCCCAGCACATGCAGACGTATGCAGTGACATAGGGCCTAAGAATCGTGGGCACCACCTCGCAGGCGTATGTTGTTGATAGTGTCTGGCCAGGTTAGAAGATCATACTTTTATCTTTTCATTGCAGAATCCTACCTGGAATACGCCCCAGGAAACACCGCACATCGCTTCTCCAAAGGCCAGAACCGGAAGTGACGGGGCAAAGACAGGGATGAAAATAACCACGGTCATCCACGCCATGAAAAACATCATTGTCCGGCGGCATCCAAATCGATCCTGGCAGATGGCATTGATCACTAAGCCGGCCAGTTGGCCGACAAGGGCAGAATTCGCGAGGCCGGATTGCCACTCAGCTGGAATGAGTTTCTGGTTCGATGCTTCATCGTACACGCCGAACCGTTCTTTGAACTGGGTCTGGCCGTAGAAGGAGCTGACCTGGAGTTGGGCATGATGAGCGGCGGACAAACTAAGCTGAAGTTGAGGATGGACTTTCTCACCAGCACAAGATCATAGCCTTCCATAACCAGACTCGTCGACAGAAACATCGCCCACAGAACAGCCTTCTTGTACTTGACAACCGCTTGTCGGACTGTCAGCTTTCGGTCCGCTTCATCGCTCTCTTGGGCCTGTCGGATAAGATCCGCCTGGGCTCCTGCTCTCTGGACCTCCTCGACCTGACGGTCAGAAGGTGCAATGCGTTGTGTTGTCATGCTCGTGGTGAGATTGTGGATTAAAATAGGCCTTGAGTTCGTTCGTTTGCCATGTCCTTCCCAGGTGGAGCCCGTCCGTGATTTATATACGCGAGATACCCGAGCGTCCACAGCCCGACATTTGGCTCACCTGGGGCTGGTCCGGTGATGATGCGGTTAAAACCGACTGGGGCTCCAGCATCAGAGCTGGGTCACAGGCAGTCTCGGATAAAATGTGCGTCGCTCAATAGTGAGAACATGGTCCTCTTTGGCTGCCGATCATTCAAAACCCCAGCCCTTCCCGATTGCGTACTACAATGTCAGAGCACATTCTCCGCAATCTCCATGTCTGGACTCCACGTTTTACGGTGGAAACCTGGAGTCGATGCGCGTGCGGGGGAAACCTTGAAAGGGCTGAATCCCGACACGCCAGCCAATCATCGGCCACCAGCCCCGACAGCTCCGCAACCAAGCGTCGAACTCGATGATCCTCCGAGTTCTGTTCCAGATCCTTTCAAAGGCGTGCAACCTATCAGCTTCCAAATCCATATCCTGGTCAAAGCAATTTCCTGCCCCAAATTTCGGGCCCAGACTGAGTCTCCCAGGCTGCAGCTCTCGGCAACATCCTCGAGAGTGTCTCTTATGCGATGCTGACTCTTCCAGCCATGAAACTCGCCTCCGTGAGCCATGAGACATTCGGTTAATATGCGGTTTAATTCATCTTTAAATAAGTAACATGCCGATGGCTATCACCACACAATAGAGTGCACTTTTATGTGAACTACCAGCGCCACCGTTCAACCAGTCAGACAGAGTTTTACCGATAGGCCAGCTAGGCCCAACCGACGTCATGCATACTTTTCAAATGATCTCAATGAACTTGATCTCTGTGTCTCTTGTGTGAATGCAGACTGGCTTTCGGATGTCTCCAGGCTCTCGGAAACGACGCGGAACCTAGTAGGCCATGAAGCCACCCGAGCTGACACTCTGGTAGCCAGTTGTTCCTCGGATTACCCATTATCATGAAATCAGTATACCCTTGGATGGTTGTTCGTGGACAGGCAAGTCACCGCGTGGGCCTGAGTGACGGCGACTCTAAATCTGGGCATTCAACGGGCTTGTTCGAAAAGGCTGCTCATTCAAATAGTGTATGTGCACTTATTTTTGTGATATTTATTACTGATATAGATATACTGAGCGTTGGCATCGAAATGCCATGTCAAACAGGACTCACGAGGTAAATCGGCGTCCACATTGTAAGGGAGATGGCGAGACAGAATCTTGAGAAGCGGGAGTTAAATCATCATCACCCGAGACTACTATGGTTGGCGAAGCCGGACTTCCTGGAATAGTGAAGCTGGAGCTGGACACTGATGATAGCGAGGGACTGCGTCCCATAGGAACATGATGAGAGGGCACCGGTACTTCCAGGGTATTTGTACGCTTGCGTGGTCTATCTCGAGGATCATCAGCCGAGGGAGAGCCACGACCATTCTGCAACTCTGAGGAACTTCGAATATCAGTCGATCTCGAAGGCGATGGTGTGCGAAATGGGGAGGGAGATCGGGATCGCGACGAGCGCGCGGAATTACTGTTAGAAGCCATACTGACATTCGACCCCATGCGGGATAGTGGGATATTGCCGTTGGAGTCGCGTTTGGGATTATACTGCTCTCGGATTTGCTGAAGCGCTCCGTTTCTCTGCTGCTCGGCCGGGATCTCTGGAAAGTCTAGCGCTGGGCCCTGCTTGAACTCATAATCATGAAGACGATCGTGCGCGGCATTACTCAAAGAGATCCCCAGTCGCATCAGGACCCGGCTAACTTTGCGCCGTGACCCGAGATCTCGGGTTGGGCGTCGCGCAAGCTGGGTATGCACGCTCCCTTGTGCCGATATTTGCGGTTCAACTGTCATCTGTCGTTCGGTGGCAACTGATTCAGTGCCTGCTGAACTGGGTCGTCCTTCTGCGCATGATGGCTTCCCGGCTCCGGACGAGTGGCAGGTACATTTGCACGCTGGTGCGTTTGAATTTGCATCACCATCAGCCGTGAGGAACAGATACAGCGACCCGAGGACTGCAAACCCGGCACCAACTATGGGTGCCCATTGGCCTAGAAAGCATTTGTCAGCACGTTACAGTAACCTCGTCAACACTATAGTGGAGGGCGTACCGATGCTCGATATACGTTCCGTTCCATAGTCCACTGGGGCGCTAAAGAAGTTCTTCTCCCCCAGAATGAGGATAGCCAGCACCGCCGCAGCAAAGACCGGAGCTTCAACGGTGCTTAGTACCGTCCTGACCAAGTCATTTATCTGCTGCATCTTTCCCACGGTAGCGCCATTCGTACCTTCAATCGGCTCGTCGCGTGGATCCGTCTCGCTGCTCGCATCGAATCGAGTGTTCCACGTCTCCTGAAGTATCAAGGACCAAAAGTAGAGAAGCGAAACAATGGCCGGTATACAACATGCGGCCGCAAGCAACGTGGCAGTACCGAATGTGAGCTTGTTGGGTGCAGGGACCACGTAGATTTCGTTGGTCGAGTCGACACGGATCGGAGAAAATGGACCGTATTCGACGGAGCAGCGAAGGTCACACGTTGCGCCGTAGGGAAACTTTGAAATATCGGAGGTGAGAGGGTTTCCGTTGTCGTCATGGGTACAGGTCAAGGGCTTGGTGCGGAAGAGCTCAACGGTGATGCTCAGCAAACCTAGCTGTTGTCAGTTCGTAGTCGACCTATCGCAGGGCATCCACCTACCAGCAAGAACGAGGCCTGTCCACAGGAAGATGATGTGGCGTCTTGGATCCTTGAAGTAGGTGCCAGACATTCTCGCAGTGAGCGGAGCAGTCAGGATTCCGATCGAGCAGAGTTGGAAGGCACCGTAAACGTCCATATCGATCGCGCCATCCACATGTACTGCTGCAAGGACGATTCCGTGCAAAGCTGCTATAGCGGGGAAGAGCAAGGCACCGGCCAGACAGGCGTTCCTGATCCATTCCTCTTTTCTCGCGAACACGCAGGCGGCGATAAGGACATAGTACCTTGGAAAGCACGACATCAGCACTCGGCCACCTCAGGCCAGACAAGAGAATGAAGGGGCTTACAAAACTCTTGTTCCAGGGCCATATTGGCCAGATACTGGCCACGCACAAACGACTTCCAGACCAAGATCAGTCGCATTTCCGGTACTGCTGGCAACATCGGATCGGGGGAGGAGTGGAGGAAACGAGGGAGAAAAAGGTGGCATCACTTCATGTCCCCTCCCACGGGTATAGAGAGGCCAAAAGGGAGGTAAGAAGTCGCATGAGGGGTAAAGTCTGAGATGGTTGCCTTCACAGAGGTCTGCTCAAGCTCCGACTATATATCTTGGTGCGATTTCGGCATCTGGTGAACAAAGAACAGGGCAGCCAACGAAGGGTCCCAGCGTACCTCGGAAAGACCTGGGGCAAGCGCGAAGAGGGTCAAGAGATCAAGGGACTTCGTCATTGAAGAGCCGCATGGTCATCTTTTAGTCCCTGCCACCGGCGAATGGCAAGCCGTGGTGGCTCTCTGTTCGCCTCTCCCGGGGAAGGGAATCTCGTGCTCGCATGATCTCCTGCCTGAAGTAGATGCTTATGCTCGTGGAGTTGACTCTCCGAGTCTGAGTCTGTGTCGGTCAGCTTAGCCTTTTCCTTCTAGAAGCCATGGATACGGGGCGAAGCCGGGAGACCCAGGCCATCATCACTGAGGGACATCAACAGCGCCAAGACCGGGCACCAGAGTGGGGATCAACCGGCCAATCAGTCTACAATTCGGCCGCCCGCTCGGGGCTCGTGCCGCGTCCAAGCGGTGCCCGATGGAGGCGGTGCACCCATTTCTCAGTGCTGAATGTTCCCCGCTGCGCCCGTCACATCACAACCAGTCTTGTTTCTCGCGTTCAAAGATGCCCGCCTTGAAGATCCATTCCTGCGCTCGGGCTGCTGCCATGACAGCCTGGTTTTCTTCCCTCTACCTCATTTTTGAAGCGGTGTAGATCCCCCGGCCAGGCATGGACCCTCGTCATTGATCACAGGCCAGCCACCCGGCTCAAAACCCACGCCCAACACCGGTCTCGTCTCGTCCTCATTTTCGCTCTCGGCTATCTTCATGGCTCGATACCAAATATCGGGGGTTTATCATCGGTACAACCTCGATCTCGGAGGAATTAGTTGACGAAACGTCGCGCAGTCGCACTGCATCAGTAGCGGGGTGCCCAAGAGCGCGGGGCTCCTTGCGCCGGACATTATATAGCAGCCGCTGCATTCCTACCCGGGTGCAAAGGCAAAATGGACCAAGACCTCGATACAAACAGGATCAAGGACTGGCGTTCAATCGTCACCTTGATCGTCTTTGTTTTCGCGAGTAAGTTTCCGCTATGCGACCATCTACTGCTGCCGCTCCTCTAACCGCTGGTGTTACAGACATTGTCGTCCTCTTCCCCTTCCACATCCCCGTATACCTACCTCGATTCGTTACAAGCGCTATCCTGAATGCTCTCACCGCGATGAGGGCCATAGAACCGCGGCAACATGAACCACATGGTGGCGTGTTTGTGCGGTTCAACTTTCCGTTCAATTTCGTCACAGCGCCCTTGATCGCGGACCTGTTCCTCCTCGCAATACTGGCAATTGGACGCAAGGAAGTGCATGATGGGACTCTCGGCGCGGACAATATCTCACCCATTGACATTATGGCCTTTTTCTTGACCCTCGCGTATATCGCCATCTCAATCGATGCCTCGGGTCTCATCCGATACCTGGCGTTCAAGGTGCTACAAAAGGGAGGAAAGGTCGGACATCGGCTGTTCTTCTATCTATATGCCTTCTTCTTTATTCTCGGAAGCTTTATTGGGAACGATCCGATTATCCTGTCAGGCACGGCTTTCCTCGCGTACATGACCCGAGTCTCGAGCAATATCCTGCATCCGCGAGCTTGGATCTATACCCAGTTCGCTGTCGCAAACATCGCATCTGCTATTCTCGTTTCCTCGAACCCGACGAATCTCGTCTTAACCAGCGCATTCGAGATCAAGTTTATCGACTACACGGCGAACATGATCGTGCCCGTGGTAATCACAGCTATTGTCCTCTTTCCCTTCCTGCTGTACATCATCTTTGCGGACGAGTCACTCGTTCCACTATCAATAGAGATGCACGAGCTGCCCGACGATGTCAAAGGTCAAAAACCCGTCAATCCAAACATTCCCAACGCGCGAGGCAACGCCAAAGAGCAGGAGAAGGAGGCTGCGAACGGGGAAGAGGATAAGCTGTTGTCTCTGGAGGAAATCTTGAACCCGTTCCTCGACAAGCGAGGGGCTGCATTTGGTGCTCTTATCATGGCTGCGACGCTGATCACCGTGTTGGCTTTGAATGCGGCAAGCCAGGGACACACCCATCCTGTTTTTTGGGTCACTTTGCCCGCGGCGTTTGTACTTTTTTGCTGGGACGTAGCATACGGGTGGCACCATAGGCGGGAAACACGCGAGATTGCACGCAAAGGGCGTGAAGACGTGGAACGGACACAGGCTGAACGAGTGTTGGGAGATGGGGAAGTTGTTCAAGACAATGTCCAGCCGCAGTCGACTGGAGCTTTAGTCGGTCCCACTACGGGCATTGTCGGTCATGGTTGCGAGCATCCTATGCCACCTTGTGCCGGTTCATCTGACGACCAGTCAACACAGCAGCCGTCTCCGGAAGGTATCGATGAGAAGCAAGATTTGAGTCTGGCAAATGTCAGTTCTCTGTCCCCAAACTTTGGCTGCACCGAGGAGAAAGCGCCACCACCGCTGCAAGAGCCATCGCTGAATCTGCCGCCGCAGGGCCAACCGCAAAAGCCTACTTTGGAGTCCCTGTCAATCGATCTGTACCGGTGGCTCCAGGAGACGTTTCCCACCGTCACAGCGGTGATCTCGCATATGCCCTTTGCGCTCGTCCCTTTTGCCTTTGCCATGTTTGTACTCGTTCAAGCACTGGCCACCAAGGGATGGATTGAAGTTTTCGCGTACGGATGGGATCATTGGGTAAACCGAACCGGAACCATTGGGGCGATCGGCGGAATGGGATTTCTCTCTGTCATCCTCTGCAATGTAAGCATACGACCGACATGCGATGCGCTCAGAACTAACATGTATAGTTCGCTGGAACGAACATCGGCACGACGATCCTCCTCTCTCGCGTGGTACAGACCTGGCAGGCGATTCACCGCGCCAATGGGACTCCGATTAGCGATCGCACATTCTGGGCCACAGTATACAGCATGGCGCTCGGAGTCAACTACGGGGCATTTAGCACGGCGTTCAGCGCATCCTTGGCGGGACTCCTGTGGCGGGATATCCTCCTGCGAAAGCACATCCGTGTGCGAAGCCTAGATTTTGCAATGGTGAATCTGCCCATTATCGCCATCTCTATGGCCGTAGGATGCGCAGTGCTTGTTGGCGAGGTGTATATTATGCGGGATAATACCCCCTATGATGCATGACGAAGATATGATACAGCTTAGACATTATATTTACTCGAGCAACGAGTTCAAGGACTCTCCAACTGGGTACTCTGGAAAGTAATGGCTGACTCGGAGAGCAACCCAAAGATATCCAGCGTCGTCAGGTCGAAAATATCCTCCGTATCCCCGAGGATATCCCCGAACCTCGGGCAGCCCATCGCGCCTTCCCCATTCGTACCCAGGTTCACTCTTTCCCAATCGGGGTCCTGGCCCGTAGATGTTCCCACGGCAGGCGCGACTGAGGTTGCTCCTTCCCCCTCCATCGCCGGCGTCGTTGCCCCGGCACCCACCCGCCAGCTGTCCTTCCGCATCGACGGTGTCGAGTTACTCGTCCGCTGGATCTCGCGCACATACCGCACCCTCGCCATCAATCGCCGAATCGGCCGCCACATATTCCCCTTCCTCTCCGTCTCCATCGTGCTCCACTGGTCGTACACTGCATTCACACACTCCCACGCGTGATCGCACTCTGCCGACGGAGGTCGCCAGCACAGGTCCGCGAGGACAAACGCAACAGCGTGCCACTGGATGTGCGTCTTCGAGTGCCACGCCCACGGCTTGACCTCCTTGTTCGTTAGCAAAACGGCAGAGAGTTGCAGGACTTCGATGGAGTCGCGGAAGAGTCGGTCGCGGACCTGCCGGTCTTTTTGCGACTGCGCGAAGAGAACGGCCATCCACATTCGGAGGATCATCAGTCTCGCGACGGTGGACGATACGCGGAGGAATGGGCTGGACGAGTCGCAGTGCTTGAGGTATTGGGTCTCTAGGCAGGTCTGGAGCTCGGCTGCCAGGGCTTCTCGATTCGGGGCCGGTTGGTTGTCCCTTAAGGACGGGGGAGGCCTCGTCCGCGGAGCCAGGTAGCCGATTTTCCAGACGGCGCGCATGACCTCGCAGCGCATTAGGCAGAGGATCATTTCTGTGCCGCCGTCTCGCTCTGCTGGAGGTTGAGTCATCTCGGCGGTGATGTCGGTGTCGTTGATGTTCAGAGGCATCTTGGTGTCGAAGACGCACGCGTGCACGATCGGTTCGCAACCGTGATATTCGGTTGACCGGCTGTCGAGGAAACAAATGTGCCACCAGAGTCGCCGCCTGAGCTCGGTTTCTAGTGGTCTCAACCCGAACGCTTCGCCGTCGCGGTGCAAGCCCATTGCCTGGGCGATATGGTACACGAGGGACGTCAGAGACCAAACCGTCCGCGTATCGTCTTCGTTGCGCAAGGCTGTGAGGAAGAGGACCGCTGCTTGGAGAAGGATCAGGTTTTGCGTGTTGAGCAAGTCCGCACGCGCCAGGGCCTGTTCCACAGCGAACCGATAGGTCTCTAGCGCGGAGGCCCGGGGAATACCTAGCAGGTTTAGACACTGGTCCGGGTCCATACTAATGACCGCTGAGTAGTAGATGGCGAAGAGCAGCGCTTCTGTATGCCTGTCGATAGCCCCCATTGCCGCAATGGCATCCCAGAATATCCGATCGAGGGTGGGCACATGGAAGATGCGGGCGGTCGTGGAGACATTTGTCTTGAAGACTTCGAACAGTGCCACAGCCTGCGACATGGGTGGATGGTACGCTTCGAGTGAGTGCGCCAGGGCTCGAAAGCCCATGATTGCAGCATTTGTGCCCAGACCCTCCATGACACTAAAACCTTCGTCTTCTTCGGAAGTCGTGGTGTGGAGTAAGTCGCGGAGTTCCTCGATCTACACACTTAGACCATTTTCAGGTAATTTGAGGGCGTACATACCTCATCTCCCAAACGCATCCATGGCGTGCTACTGACATAGCAGCTCTGCATGTCATCAATGACCAGCCGGCCAAACTGTTGTTCGACGGTGGGGTTGGATGGGTCTGTTGTCGCTTCAAGAGTGCTGCTTGGGGTGGCATTTGGAGACTGTCCCTCCATGCGCTTGACAATTGTTTCCAACTTGGACAGCTGAGCAAGAAGGCGGGCTTCGACAGCTTTGCGTGGCCGCTTTGGGGCGCGCCCGTGGCCGGCGGGATACACACATTGCGCCACGACGCGCACGCAGCTGCCACAGGGCTGCTGTCGGTCGCACTTGATCTTTCGCTGGCGGCACAGAGTACAGCTACGGAGTGGGCGAGGTAAATCCATTTTGTGCTACCCAGAAGAAAAGGATTGGGAGGAAGGAAAGACGAGAAGGTGATTTGATTCATTTAAGCCAAGCCGCATAAGCTTATGCGAGGCCGATCCGGAGTTGGCCGAAGCTGCTTCACACGGGCAGACATACTACTGTGGACACTGTACATACACTGTTGATCACGCCTTGCCCGAATTCTCCTCATGAGTGCTACTCGCTGCTTCCTTCTCGAGATCTCTGTTCTCCTGGTCACCTTGCCCTGCCGGAACCTTGCTAAACCCTGTGCGATACCATGGCAGGGAGAAAATAGCCCCCACGCTTTCCATGCTCCGCCCTTTGCACTCCGGGAACGCGAAATACACCCAGACGGTCGCGCAGCCTGTAAACGCCGTGAATAAGGCGAACGGTCCCCACGCGTGCATGGTCACGGTCATGTTGGGGAAACCTCGTGAGATACCAAAGTTCAACAGATTCTGATATGTGAAGGCGATGGCGACAACGGGGCCTCGCAAGTGCGTCGGACAAATCTCCGACGCCGTCAGAGAGAATACTGGCGCCCATCCGAAACCATACCCAATGGCAAACAGGCAAATGGCGACAATAGCAACCCACGCAGCTGGAGAGGGCGAGGCCGAGCCGGAGATGTTGGCAACTCCCAAGAAGACTGCAAGATACAACAGACACAGCGTGTTGATGGTAGATCCGATAAGCAGCAGTGGGCGACGGCCGTAGCGGTCGGTGAGGAAGAACGCATAGAGAAAGACGGACGCCACTTTGATCAAGCCATAGACAGCCGTGAAGAGGAGGACTTGCTGAGAGTTTAGGCCGATGGACGCGAGAATTGTCGGCGCATAGTAGGTGATGGAGTTGCCTCCGGACATGATGAAGAATGTTTGGATCAACAGAACGAAGAACAGAAGATGGCGCGTTGCCCCGTCTTGAATGCACTGCTTCGTCAGAGATTTGAGGGCATCCACTGCCCGTTGGCTCTCAGAGCCCGTCTCCGCCATGCTCTGCAACTCTGCGTATTCGCGCGCTAGGTATGGGTCGTTTTCGTCCAGCCCTCCGCGAAGTCGGAACAGGCTCTCTCGTGCAGCCTCGACGCGACCACGCATCAAAAGATACCGGGGGCTCTCAGGGAAGAAACCATAACCGAAGAAGAGCATTATCGACGGAATAAGCTGCAGCACCAAGGTCGTGCGCCACTGCCAACTCGAGCTCCCCGATATGACCTCGAGAGAGGCATAGTTGATCCAGTAACTTCCAGCAACTCCGGCCATGATGTTGATGTTGTAAAACGTTGTCATCATGCCTCGCAACTCACGAGGAGCCACCTCTGAAATGTACACCGGCCCCACAGTCATACCAAATCCCGATCCCACTCCGGAGAGCACTCGACCGGCGAGTAGCTCGGCGAAGGACCCGACATTAGCCGCCATCAGGATGGCTCCGATGGTGTAGAATATAGCAGAGGCGAGGATGACAGGCTTTCGACCACGGCGTTCACCTAGCGGACCCGACATGATCACACCGGCGGTTTGGCCCTATACCAACCGTGGTGTTAGTACCATGCATCAGCTCAAAGGTCGGGTAGAGTGTACTTACGAGTAGCATGGATGAGACGGCCCATCCTTTGTTGTCTGAGATTTGTCCTGCGGACAAGTTGGTCCAGGAGAAGTCGCGGACGAAGGGGTCCAGGCTCATGGCCCCAGAGATGTTGGCGGTATTGAATCCATGGAGACCTCCGCAGTAAGAGGCCCAGATGACGGCCAGCCAGATGTATACGCCTCTAGCTGGCTTTGGAACCTTTTGAAAGGCACTGCGGTCGATACCACCACCCGCTGCTGGCATTATTGTTTGTGCTTGTGCTGGAACGAAGCGAAGAATCAGAGAAGGGGGTGGATGGGGATTGATGCTCAACTGAGGGAGGATTGCACTCCCATTATATAGAGGAACATGCCATGGTGATTACCTGTGCTTCGCCTGCACCAGCTCGGTCAACGGCCAACCCGCGCAGCAAGCAC